>CM072155.1:5457423-5505930 GCA_036850595.1 Rhyacichthys aspro
GAATTTTTTCAACATCAACAACAGTGACTTCAGAAAGTGACAGGCTACTGACTAATTTACTGTCTCAACTTTTGTAATATAACGCTAACATTAGCATGTTGGCTCTGTGATAAATATAGGCTCGTACTGTGTTTTTACATATCATTCACCTGTTCCATTAACGTTGCCATCCTCTTATCATCACAGTGGATAGTTACATAATCCAACAAAAATAATACTTATGTTCAAAAGGTAATCTATGGGCTGTTGACGACTGTTGTTTTACGTCTTTCAGCGCCTTTCATTGATGATGTACAGCTTAGAGAAACGGAAAAACTCTGTCAGTGTCATATTACGTTGCTTTAACAAACATGCATAACGTTATGTATAGCCTACGTTACATTTAGAAACTGAAATCCTCAAAAGTGCATTCATAAAGCACTGTGTCCCTTCTAAACTGGCGGATTAGAGTCGTGCGATTATATGGCATGTGGTGAGAAAGAGCAGTCGTCCTATCGGTGGGTGCTGTTAGACCCAGAGATTACCACCGGCAGAGCCTGCATTAGAGATTGCCCCGGCTTCTTTTAGTGGTCAAAGTGTGAGCGGTGGCGTCGTGGTCTGATTGTTAATCCTAATCCAGGCACATGCCATTAGGCTGTATAGACGTAGATGTTTTGCCATTTGTTTAAGAGTGCACATGCAGGGTGAAGTGTGTGTGTGTGTGTGTGTAATCTGAGAGTGAGGGCTCGAGGGCCATTAAGCAGTGCATTAGGCCCGGCAGCAGACAGACGGGTGGGATATACGTGTGTGTGTATGGAGGAGCGCTGATGGTCGGAGGAGGGAAAAAGGGACAATGGGGCTGAGGATTTGCAGGAAGAGTGAGTGGGATTGAGTGCATTAGTGAGAGCGTGTGTGTGTGATGAGCTGACCCATAAAAAGCAGACAGGACACACCCTGAGAAAAGTTAGCATCGTCCACCAGTGGCCTATTGTTTAAAACAGGCACAGGTATTTGTTGTATCCGTGATGGAAATAAATGTTTAGCAATGCCATTTTATCCCTTTCAACCTTAAAGTATCAACTATATTAGTGCATAGCATCCATTCTCTAAAAATCCACCCAACATCACTTATTATTTATAGCAATTTTATATGGTCTGTTGGGTCACAGACAGTGGACAATGGGCTCAGTTTGTGTAAAGGAAGAAAAGTATAATGAAGCCCGGCTCCCATTGATTCTTGTCACAGTCAAGCAGTATTTTTGCACACCTATTATTCTGGTCATGATCTTCATTTTAATTGCACTTCATTTTTCTTAAAGATAACTCTAACTGAGGGTTTGATCCCAGCCATTAGCTTAAGATGTATACTGTACCTTTTAACATTTTTTTTCTGACCCAGACATTCAAAGGTGCATTTATTTTTTAGACTTTATGTAATGCCTCTCTAGCTGCAACAAACTAAAGAGGAACAGGACATCACAGAAACCCAAATTCAAACATTTTGGCATCATATGTAGTCCTACATTAAAATGATCCTTGCAAAAGCTGTTTTTCACGACATATTATAAACTATTTGTGCCAAACAGAGAAGTTAAGGAGCTAATGTCTTTGCCCGTTATTGCACAGTGGATCTCAAAACAAGCGCATAGATGGAAAAACTCTTTTTATGGTATTAACAAAGAATTGGATAGAGACAAACCAAATAAAAAATTGGTCTTATGGACTGTCACTCTGGTGTTGTTTATACCACTCAACATTACAATTCCTATCAATAGCTAATATCTTTATATTACACTTCTAAACCTAGAGGCCTATAAAAGTTTAACAATTTTTTTATGCTTAAGGGACTTTGTTGTGTACTTTATTTATATTTATTACTTCCACTAAACAAAATTACCAAAGTAGCTTTTAAACTTCATCATCACTAGCTAGCATTATACTTCTTGATGAAAGCTCTGTTAAGCTAAAATGCTAACGTGCTAAGAACACATAACACAAAACTAGCTAGCAATGTTTAGAAATTTGGATTGAGTTTTTTTTTTTCAGAATCAGAAAGAGTTGGCTTAGTGAAAGAGAGCATGTAGTCAGTATAAAAAAAAGAGCAAAAACATAAAGTCAGAAAGTCAGTGAGTGGGAGACGCTGACAGGGTAAAAAGTCATAAGAGCCCTGTATCTCCGGTGGTCTATTATTTATGAGGGTAAGAAGCGATGGAGAAGAGGGAGAACACATTGTCTCTTTATTTCTACTCAGGGAAGTAGCTAGTATCCTATTTTGTCTTTGGTGATGCTAAGTCTTTTGTTACTTAATTGTTGAATGTTAATGGTGATGTTATTTTAAGACAAATTGCTACATTATGTACGCTTCTACTACAATGTACAGAAATGCTAACTAGCTTACTTACTCTATGACTAAAAAGAAACCTGTTAGCTAGAAGATTTTAGGGTAAATATTTCTCTCATAGATATGATTTGATAAAGTTAATTTGAACAATTCTGTGTGGTAAAATATTTATACAAAAGGAAGGGACAACAAAGAATAAAAATAATAAAAATAAATAAATAAAATTTTACCCTTTTATAAATAGACTACAGTGTAGTGTTGTGTTGTTACCAAAAATTTAACGCTAACTGCTGCTAGAGGATAACGCTAACTTCCAATATCTACATTACAATAAATTAAACGACATTTCCACACTGATAAACTTTTAAATCATATTGTATTATTTTAACATGTGGTCTTTTAAATGTATTTAGTTAGTTTAGTTTACTAGTTTTTTAGTTTAAGATAACTCTGAAATCCCAGCATCATAAGTCTGCTAGCTTAGTTAGTCAAGCCAATCAAGGAAATCAGGCGACTAAATACGCCACATAGAAAGAAATGCACACACACAACCAGTGTCTAAAAATCTTCTACTTTATTTAATAAATGTTTTTTGTAAAACATTCAATAAAAAATGCTCCTAATTTATTGCTCATTGTCTTCATTACACTAGGACTTGCTCTGATGCATAATACGTTTTCCAAAGCACTCTCACAAGGAATATGCTGCTAGATATTTAGACAAGATTTTCTGCTGTCATTATAATATTCATAACATACATACAAAAAAAAAAAAAACAACACGTTCAGAATATATAAAAACAAACCAAAGTTACATGACCGGACAGAAATAAACAGACCAGGGACAGGCCGACTCAGCATCCTCTTGAACTTTAGAGCATTCATTTACTGCTTTTTATCACTGAAAGAGAACAGGAAAAGTAAAAGTGGAGAAAATGCAGCAAATGTGGCACTCAGCATTTTTTAAATCCAAGCCACTGTAAAAGTCCCCAGTCATGCATTTATCATGAAGCTATCTTGGAATGTCACATTAAATCTAATCACAAGACTACAGTCGTCCAACAAGCTCCAGTGTTGACACTACCAGACTAAACTAAACAAACTATTCAAATTAAATACCACAGATAAAACGGGGAAGTGCATATTTGCAGCAGTACAGTACTTGGAAATGAGCATGGGACTTTTAAAATGGCTTGAAGCATTTGAATGTCAAATACAAAACACAATTACAAGTAGTTTTTGTTTTTGTATTCCCCAAAAGACGAGAAGAAACAGGTTTAGTTGATGAAATTATGATCCTCCGTTATGGAACAAAAGTCACTCTAGCAGAGCTTTTGGGGAAATGGGTCATTCTGAGTAAAATGTATATAATGGAACTCATTAGAGATGTCGTGAGGCTTCCCTGTCCCGAGTCATTTAGAGAGTCCCACATCTTAGCCACTCCTCGCCTCATACACATGCTCAGTAGCGAGTTGTGCGAGTGAACTGCCTCAAACGTTAGCCTTGCCTGAGTGTGATGCAGTGATAAGCCCTGTTTCCACCAATGATTACAGTACAGTTTAGCTAAGCATTTTGCACCAAAAAAAAGCTGAAATTTGAAATGAAATTTCTCTTTGGGCATCCTTCCAATCAATGTTAATTTTGTTGACAAATAATTTTCGGCATAGTTTTCTTTGCGGCTGAAAACGTAATGAAAACAAAATATGAGGTAATTAATGAGAACAAAAACTCTGACTAAATGTATAGACACTGCTGTCAATGAATAAAAGCAAAATGAAAATGAACAGACAGAGACAAGATCCAATCAAAATGAGGAGGAGCCGGGACGATTTGAGAAGAGAGTTTTTGAGCGTTGCAGAAGTGATGTCCAACACAAACATTTGTTTGTTCCATGGAAAGAGCACAGCTTTTAAATAAACAATCTTAACGCTTGGGACCTCAATACCATGCTGTAACAGGTTAGTAGTAGTTTCATTTCATTCAGGTAGAAATTATTACTTCAGAAAAAAAACAATGAAAATGCATTATCCTTTATATTTTAGTTGTAGATATAGTTGACTAAATTCTTAAATTTAGTCGACTAAAGCTAGACTAAAACTAATAAGGATTAGATGACTAAATTATGACTAAAACTAAACTGCATTTTAGTCAAAAGACTAAAACTATATTAAAATTTGCTGTCAAAATTAACACCGCTTCCGCTTAGGTACCACCACAGAAGAATGGGTCCTAAAAAAGTTCAAATTTGCTTTATATCGCATACAGACCCTTTTACGAGTGACATCATAGGAAGATATACAAAGATATAAAATAGTCTGTATAAAATACTTGTATGCTAACATTGTCAAGCAGATTTCAATTTACCGGTTTGTGAAGAAGTAGGAAGTCCTAACTTTTCCCACTTTTGTCAAAAGTAACAACCCAACAACGATGAAAAGTCGTTGTTAGCTAGCTAATATGTAGCGCATTGTGCACTCTCCTGGCCAAATAAACATTAGCTATAGTACTTAATTAAGATGCCGCATTGAATATATCCTTAGTCAAAGCTGCGTGTACTGGTGTGCAAAAATGTCCTGTATTTTTTTAAGTTTTTGTCCAACTTCTTCTTGCCAAATTACATGAAACTTGGCAAATTTTGGCAAATAGTAACTGACTGACTATGTACGCACTGTCAGTGAGTGGATAGAGAACAAGAGTACGAACACTGCGTAATTTAAAGTAAAACGCTAGGCCACAGTACGTAGCGTGAGTGTAAGTGCACCTTAATGTCCTCTACCCTCTCACTGACAGCAAATACATACACTTAGTTGGTTGGCATTTCGCTAAAGCATCTTGTTTATGCAAAATGTGAGATTTTGGATGGCTAATGTCCATTTGTCCTTTGAATCTGCATAACTTGGTGGAAACAGGGCTAAAGTACAACTTAAATCAATTATGGAGCCTCTAATGTCCAATAAAAATGCTCACACACACAGCTATGAGGTCAGTAGTGATGGTCATGCCACATATTTACATTCTCTTTAAGGAAACTGTGTACAAGGCAGTATCAGATGTGACCTAGTGTGGAGTTTTGTGGGTCAAAGTGAGGAATAAATGAATTAAACTAAATGGCAGCACTCGTCGCAAGAAGAAAAGATGTCCTCAATAAATAAATAAATAAATAACAGTAGATGTCAATAAGTTAAAGGGCTCTGTCTGTACATGTCTGAGAGAGAGCTCAGTGAAGAATGTATGTGCTGTGTTGGTTTGGCTTGTGTTGTGGTCCTCGGGGGACTGTAGCTAAGGAGGAACAGGAACAGTAAACGGACCCCGGGGGCCCTCAGGGGACTTCATTTTCTGACAACACAAACAGAGCTGCTAGGACACTCTCTGAACTCAGTGACACACAAGCAAAACAAGGCTAGCTGCAGATCCCATATGCACCATGTTAATGTCATCATAGGCCATGCTATTGGAAGTGGACGATAAGGAGACTGGGAACAGCTGGGTTCATGCGATTTGTGTGAAGGCTTTGGTAGTTTGGGCTGTGGCCACGGGCAGTTTGGAGTCATTTTTAGGTTTTTTGTAGGCTTCTCTGAGCTAAAATAAACCCTGTTTAGTCAAATCATTAGTGTGATATTTTTCAAGTGTGCTGACTGTGAGACCACAAAGGAGCTACTATACATCATTGTCCGTTACATAAATATATTAATCATTCTCGATAACCGATAAAGAGCCATATTGAACTTGTAAAACTGATTTATGACGTTTAATGTGTAGGAATTATGTAAAAATTAAATGCCTTATGAAACCAAGTGATGACTGAAGATAAATTTTGGTGCTTTATGTCTCATAAGGCAAGCTTGTATCTTGAGGCAGTTGTAATGTAACTGTTATACATTGGTTCCATTAAGTGCTTTTACATGGACTTGAATATCCCATTTTTACAGTTTTGTCCATATCCAACCCAGTTATTCACTGTATGCGAAACACTATTATCCTGGACTCTCATTTAAGAATCATTTTTGATCATTTAGCCGACATTTAGTCTGCTTGGGACAACTTTATTCCTGCAGCATTAGCCCAACTATGAATAGCACTATGAAAGTATTGCCATTTTGATTAGACTGACATGTTTGCTTGCATTTTGAAAGTCCATTTAAGACAATAATTTGGATTTCTCTTGTGGCATGAAACAACCAATTATGTTAATCATTAAAGAAGACAACTGTGCAGTTTAGTGGAATGCTGCTTGGTAGCCAGAGCCTCCATAAAAAGCATTTCCAAAGGACAGGTACTGTAAAGGAATATACCTGATCAGTGATTGGATTTCTATAAGTCATCAAACACCTAAAACAGGCTCATAACTGTGAGTACTGCCACGTCTTTAGCCGAATAACAGCCGATGGACACGTGGACAGCTTGCTTGGAGCAGTACAAGATGGATTTTTGTGCTTTATTGAACTCACAAATCTCACGGTAACATAAACAGGGCCAGCTAATGAAACCAGAATACTGTGTTGTACTGGTTTCTGAATGTAATAGATGAGTAAAGACAAAACATGAGATTTCTATAAAACCTGATAAAAACAGTGATACTAAAATCCATGTTAATGCACTCATGGTTTTGAAGCCTTTGTAGTCTGACTCATTCCAACCATACTCATTCCACAAGACTAATATGCCCATAATATCCCATACAGATGCATATTTACACAAAGACATGCAACTAAACTGGAGGTTTTTAGTAGAAGTAGCTTGGATTTAACCAACATGATTTCCAATTGTAAGAGACTAAGTCAAAGTTAATTTTAATGTCAGTATAGGGCAATATGGGCCAGTGACATTTATTACCCTTGGAATGAGAACTGGTTGGGAATGCCTGTAATTCTTTCACTCTGAAGTGACTTTTAACCTTTCAAGTGTCAACAGATTTCATCAGTGGAATTATTTTTGCATTTTGTTTTGATTCGGCCAAACAGTGAAGAAAAATGTATTTTAAAATCGAATGGGAAAAACCTGTGACCAGTTTCTGCATAAATATGACGTCATATATCAATGCATCATTATATCAATGTACTGATGTGTTGCCGTGGCAGCAAAGTCGTGCATGTGTTCCCCATAAATCGGAGTGTGAAAGTGGTTCGGGGGTAAGGACTATCAGCTGTCGTACATTCAAGGTGAGAGGTTACAGGAGGCAATGTCCCGCACTGGACGGACTGGGGTCAAGGGTCATCTGCAGGTGTGTAGGTCAGCGAGGTTCGAGTTGAAAGGTCACGGCAGGGGAACGCGGCTTCTTCTAGAGGATAATGCATTTTCCCTTCTCCACCCAAGGGTTGTTCTTCATCAGCTCCGGGTTCAGGAAGGGATCCTCGGGGACGCCCTCCTCGATCCATTTCACCAGGCTATTTTTGAACACACACAGATGAGAATGTTTGAAATTGCTGAAGTTTGGGCCAACAATTCAACATCAGCATGTGTTTTGTTTTCCATAGAAGGTCATACATGGATCACCACACAAATTACTCACAGGCTAAAAAATCCTATACAAGTAAAGATTAGGGGACTGAGTGCTAAGTCCCTCATTGTTTTGTGCAAAGAGTCTTTGGTCGCAATCAAATTTTTGGAACCAGAATTGATTATGGCTTTGTCCTAGTCCCTAAATCCTCAATTGCTTTCAGTGGCTGTTGGTCACATGACTCTTGTGTATATATTAATGTCTGCTGAAGTCTGCTGAAAATGGATTTTCATGGTATACCGTATAATCTTTAGTAATATATAATTAAAATATGAATACGTAATGAGTGAGAATGTATTACGTTACCAGAAGAACCCACATTACTCATATCTGATTGTGACTTCATTATTTATTGCTGCAAATTTTCAGTCTATACAAAAATAGGTAGGCTAACGTTAGCGATTTCAAGCCAGAGCCGCTAATGCTAATGTTTCATTCGTAAAGCATTTGTCGAACACACACAGTAAATATGGTCATGACAAAACTACCTTCAATATAATCATTGAACTTAAAAATAACGTTGTATTTACATCTTCAAAGCTAGCGGCTCTGCTAGCAGTAGGTAGCAAGCTAGTCAGTCACTTAACATAACGTGTCTGTGTTGGACACTTACATCCAGCTCAACTCGTTGTTTTCACTCCTGGTTTTCACAAGTGTCCTTCTGAGACCTCCATGAATTGGTTCTCACTTCCCTAATTTTGAGTTTTTGATTCATTAAACAGTTCTTTTCCTGTTTAGTACCCATTAATGTTTAAAAACCACGAGTACTATAAAAATAACCAGTGACAGCTTTATTCATTGTGTGATTTACTCTATAACTCTTAACATTTTGTCTTTGTTGATGTGATGTAAAACGCTTAATTGTGCTGCTTCACTCCCACTCAGTGTCAATGCAGCATGTAAAACAGAATGGTGTGCTTTGGCTCAAAATAAATATAAGGACACTGATGTAAGAGGTCTCTTGGTGTGAGCAATATTTATCAACACATAATCCAGAAATAATTGGCTCTTTGCGACTGAAGCCACCTCCAAATGCATCCTCAGATCTGAACTCTCAGGAAGCATTTTGTGCATTAGCACCTTGCATTAAGGCTAGTAACAATAGATCGGATCATTCTGTCCAGATTTAATATTCATATAATGCCAAGTCTGAAGGGTCCGTTATTTAATTAAAAAGTTTGCACAACAGCCGAAAAAACACAAAACAATAAAGTTAATGTTCAAATGAAAACAATTAAAATGTGACCTAGTGATCTTTCTACAGCACTGGACTTCAAAATAGCCACATCCACTTCCTAATTGCATTTATTTTGATTCTCCAAAACCTTTGTTTTCAGAGAGGTTTAAAACACTGGCCCCAAATTCTTCTTCTCTACATAAAACAGTCAGTGCTTTCAAGTAATGGGCCTCTATGGCACATTAACTCTCCCTGATTAGCCGCAGTGAGAGCTCGAGAAAGCTACGGCACTTAATGACAGTTGCAGCTTGTGTATTTCTTAGATGTGGCTGACAATAGATTTCTTCAAAGCTGCATTAGATGTGCAGTTGTATCAGCGGTTAGTCTGGCAAACGTTGTCCCATTAAAAAGTAGAGACAGATGTGTTTACTTGACCTTCAAATGATTATTCGCACAAAAATGATCATGGAACAGTTTTTTGCCCAGTGTATCATTTACTATAAAGCACAAAGTTTTATCAAAAACAGCTTTAAAGGCACCTGAAGTTTGACAGTTTTGGAACAGACTTTTTTCATGCTATTTGAGACAAAGTGGTCAATAAATTAGCGTTAAGTTATGTTATTTTTAACACAATTAAAGCTCTTTTATGTGCTACATTCTGCTGTTTGGGTCTACATCATGCTTTGTCACATAACTTTCACTGTATGTTGTTTCAAGTCAGCTAAATTTAGCATAAGCAGACACGTGATTTATAATGACGGGGCTTTAATTTGCTTAAAGCCATATTGAAAATCAATGTGGGTTCATCATCGTTTGCCAAGTGTTAGATGAGAAGATCAATACTATTTTCATTGTCCTTAAAAACCTAGTCGTAGCTTAGCCCAATGGAAAATGGGAAATCTAGCCCTGGCAACACAATATAACATTTTTACCTTAAATTAGTAATGTTAGTATTGAATGGAACTAGAAGTAGCCTCTCTACCATAACATTAAAGGACACTTACACATAAATAGCCCATATTATTCTCAAATCTGCCTTTTCAGAGTTTGCTTACAACCACTAATCTAACGTTAGCATAACTGACTCAGTGTAAATCAAACCACAGCCTAAAATAACTAATAAAAATTAAAAAAAAAAAAACCCTGATAGATGTTATAGAGTTTATGCATGGTGTAAACACATATAACGTTTTGGTTGATGTTTCCTATGAACAAATGCATATTATCTAACAGTGTACAAACTTTTACATGTCTTACTATTTATTTAGCTTGTTATTTTTTATGGCATGTGCAGTTAACAGCATTTTGTCATAAAGTTATTAAAAGTAACTCACTCAGTGACTGTTTTGGAGGACTTCTCTCTCTTGAAGGCCAGCTGATACTTGAGGCTCTCCACCTCCTTCTTCATCTGGGGTAAGTCCATCTCATCCATGGCTGCAGCTTAATGTAGGCCTCTTCCACCTGCAAACAACGGCAGGACACCAATGGTTTGAGATATAAGACAAGATATCTGTATAGAACAACGCTTAAAGTACATAACATTTTAAGAAGGTTAAACGGCCTTGTCCTGGAGGCTCAAAGCTATAAAAGTAGATAACATATTGGATTTTAGTTGAATACAGGCTATTTGTCTTCAAGGAAACCACATTTTTTGTTCTTTTTTTTTTTTAGCAGTGAAATTATTACATTTATTTCCACAATGTAACAAAGAGTTTTCCTGTAGTATTTTTAATCCTCAGTTTTAGCTCCTTTAAAACGCTATAGCCTGTTCCCTGGATTTTCTCTTGACTTATGTGTTCATACTTTGTGTGCAGGACTATAACAAATTTTCAGACATTTTTAGAGACAGAGCCGATGGTTGACTGAGCAGGGAAAGGGTACAGCGTGTAGAAGTAGTGCAGCCAAAACCTCAAAAATAAAGCTGCCGGATGATGGATACATATCCTTCACAGTTACTGTTAACGTGCTTATATCGTTACTTCTTGTATTTAAACAAGTATATCCAAAAGATGTAAAAGTAATGTCGAATTACTCGTACTTGTACTCGAACAGTGCTAGTCACAAGTAGTGAGGGGCCCCAATAGTAAATTAGAATGAGTGACACTAGTGTATCTTTTTTGCAAATATGACCATTTTTGAATCTGCGCTGCCTCATTTTAATGCATCATTTTGTTAATTCACTTCAATGTGTGCCACTTTGTTTTCATTTTAAGCCACCATTTTGGCCCCTTTAAAATGGCTAGTGTCAGTTTGTCGGTTAGTGTGCTGGCATTCTTTCCTAATACATATTTTTAGAATAGTTTTGCCTTTGTTATTACTGTGCAAAGTTCACTAAAAATCACCTACCAAATGTATTGCAGCACCGCCTGATAAAGTAGAGATAAAGTCCGGGGCATAGTGCATGTATGAAAGAGTACAGAACAGTAAAATGGTAGTTGTGATTTAGTTGTGTGGTGTTAGAATTATTTGATAAATTATTCATTCAATCATTTAAAGCAGCAGGTCAGTTACACCGAGACACAAATGAAAAATACAAGAAAAAGAACAGCATGAGCTACTCGAGCCACTGCGTCCTATTTTTCCCTTGACCCACACCCTCCCCCGTTCGGGAAGGTCTCCATAGCGTTATTATATCATTAGGGGCTGTTACTACTATAGGCCTTCTTATGCCCTTGGTGACAGCATTCCTCACAGTAGCATTTATGAAAGTAATTGCTTTGCTTTAAGTGCTTTACTTAAAAGCTCTGTTGCCTTTAATCAAGTTCAGTGTCTGATTATAATTCAGCACTTCCTGGATCCTTTACGTTGGATTTGCGGTAAAGCGTGTACCACTTTCAAAAAACTATACGTGCAACTGCAAAATTCAGAGGCACCCACCTGACTTAATGTCATTAGTATTCCCTTTACACATGCACTAGAGATGAATGTTTCAGTAATACGCACTTTAACAGGCCATATCCATTTCAGCCATATTGCCAGTTTGTGGGAGGAAATGCAATTAGCGAAAGACTAAAGTCATTCTATGCAGATAGGCGTTGGAGTGTTTTATAATGCCAGAAGATACTGGTCTCTAACTTGACTTAAAGGTTGCACTGAATAAGAAGATGTTAAACTATATCATATATGAGATAATGGCATTAATAATAAAATCAAGTAATACTTACAATGTGCCTTAATAATCTGCCTTAGAATGTGAGCAAGAGGAAAGCACTACTGCAAGTCGCCTTGGTCACACAGATTATAGATTTTCTGGTATTCAGTGGCCTTTTATTCAATCAGAAGAAAGTTCTTAAGAATAAGGCTCCCTGCCCAATCAGGAGGTTTTAAACAACAGACCGGGCCAAAACTAGCAGGAAAACCTTGAATGGGATACAGTAAAGTTTTGGGGTTTTTTTGGGGTTTTTTGCGTAATGCTGTAATTTTCCCACATTTTGTTTGTTGAGAAAGACATCACTTTTCGTGTACGTATGTATTTCATGTATAATTTATGTCACTTCTGTCACATCTGTTTATCCGTTATTTTTTCGTATATGTCAACTTGATGCATGTGTAGTCCAGTTTTTCTTACAATTTCTTGTCTTTTCAACATTTTATGACCTTTTTGGCATCAAAATGTATCTTTTAATTTAACCAAAAAAATGAAAGCATGGAACAATGGGATAAAAAATAATTCACTGCTCTATTGACTTCCATTCAATTTTTTTTTTTTTTAAATTTTGGGACCCATAGAACTCTTATATTTGAATCTACAGTATCGTATAAAATGTTTTTTGTTTTTTTTTTGTTTCTTTGTTTTCCAGTAGTATAAGTTTGTTGACATTATTTGACTTATTGGATATCTTGTTTGACATAAATTAGCTATTCCCCTTAACAATCAAACAACCAATGCTAACAACAAAAACTGAAAGAATGTTAGCCAAAACAAATCACGTACTTATCCGTTAATTTCTTTGAATAGATACTTAACATTTTAATACACTTGTTGAAGATACATGTCCTACGTGTATCTGAAATTAATTATGTTTTTGTGTCCGTAGCTTACACTATATTGGACCATTGGATCAGTTCAAGCTACTAGCCATTAACACTAGCCACAACTGCACCAGCCCTAGCTACTTTAATAATTGACTTCCTAAATTCTTACCTTAATTTAAATATGGCGGGATAAAATGTAATTCTCTGCAATTCCATTTGTTCTACTGTGAATAGGCCTAGTAAAGAATGATGTATGATTTATATTGTATTAAGACCTAACACTGGTCAATCAATCTTTTTTGCTGCATGTTTTTTGTGGCTTCCTCTCAATTTCTTACCGTGCACTCTTTGAATCCCACCCACGCTTTGTGTCCACTACACTCTCTCAATAATACTCTCCCGCTCTTGTCTTTGAGTGTGGATGTGTGGATGTGTTTGTGTGTGTGCGGGCTCCTGTGAGAGTCATTTGAGGATTCGGGCGAGCCCAGGGCCTGTCTGGTCTGCTCTCACAATCGATCTCTCAGAGGGGCTCCAACACAAAACCAACACTGGTATTTTTAAACGAAATCAAATGATGCTTGATGTCATGCAATTGTCCTTGATGATGGTTTTAGGAGTAAAGGGGCAGGAAATGACAACTTTTAATGCAACCGTTACATTGCTAAGGTATTACAGTGCAAATTAAAACTAAAAAAATACAAATTAAAGAGTATAATGCAATATTATTGGCCGGGACTGGACTGAAACGGTACTGTGCAGTTTGTATATGAATTTGTGGATGCTTTGTCTAGTTTAGTTTTGCCTTGATCCATTGAAATGCACCCCTGGCTAAGTGGCTAAAATTACATTTGAGAGAATAACTTGAAAATGGATCAAACCTAAGACAAATTTGACTTAGATTATGATACAGTTGGTTCTTAATAATATTTTGAACCCTGAATAGTTTTCCTGATAGCTACAAGATAGACAATACATTTTTGCTAGGGAACAGTGTAACCACTTAACAGTTACTTGTCATACTGAAACTAAAACTAAGCAACGGTTTCCATGCAGAGAACTAATAATAATAATAATAATTATTATTATTATTATTATTTTGGTGACTCTAAAGTGCCCCTAGTGGATGAATGTGCGAGTGAATGGTTGTCTGTCAATGTACGTCTAAGTGTCAGCCCTGCGACGAACTGGCCACTGTCCAGGGTGTACCCCGCCTAAGGCCCAAAGCTGCTGGGATAGGCTCCAGCCACCCGCGACCCCACGAGTGGGATAAGCGGTAGAAGATGAATGAAATGAATGAATATTATATTAAGTTATAAAGCTAACAATCTACAATGATCTTTTTTATTCTACCATAAAAAGCTGTAACAAATGAGATTGGTGTAGTCAATCATGTTTGTTTATGCCGAGCTACTAGCATTAAGCACTCGTAGTCAGATGGTTGCCATTTGACAAAACCATCTTATTTATGTACAATTTGTGATTTTTGGAGTTAATTCTTGCAATCAGTCTAACTTCCATAACCAAAAATGCAGACACAGCTTATTTTTACACTAAAACGGTCTATATTACACCAGAAAGAGTCTATTCTGTGTTGGCAAAGAAATGTTCCAGTTTTGAGATGTGAAAATATGATCACCCTGATTATGACACATTTGGTTGTGAAAGATTTTGTGAGATTTTCAGGACTGAAGGTGAATTCATTGGTGCATGGTGTCACAACACACACTACACAACCAAAACTGTTCTCTAGGATTTTTTTCAGGTTTTCAGGACGTCTGTAACGTCTTTGAAAGTCACTGTGTGCCAGGCTTAAACCATTTATTTTCTCAATGTGTACACTGCCAAAACCAGTTTTTTGTATAGCCGTTCCTCATTTACATTTGTGTGTGTGTATTTGTCTTTTGTGAGTTTAAGGAAAACACCAGGTGCGTTATTACATGACAATGGTTGTGTGACTAATATTAGACAGAGCCACGGCCGCATCCTGCGTGAGATCAGGTTTCAGCCTTTTGCTTGAGAGAGACTAGACAGGATGCTTCTATCTACCTCTATCACTCACCATCTCCTTCATGTCGTAATTCCTCTGCCTCGCCTCTGTTTGTCTGCTCTGTCCATCTGCCTCACGGCCTCTCCTGTTCTCTGTCTCCCTCTCCGTCTCGGCCTGTGTCTGTTTGTTTGCTCTCTAATCTAGTGTCTTTTCTGCATGAGATTCTATCGCCGTCCTTTTCGCGCATTGAGGCAGTTTGATGGTAACGCTAATTTGTGTTACAAAGCCTGAAAAACTAAACTTGACCAGACAGCACTGCCAAGACTGTTCAAATGGTCATCAGTTAAGCTAACCATAGAAATACTTTTTTAAATCTCTGCTTCACTTCTCCATAGAGTTACTGAGCATCTCGGCGATGTGATGATAATAAATAGCAAAAAAACTGGCCCGAGAACAAGCCGAGAACATTAACACTGACATTTGAGAGAAAATATAGGAGGAATGACCTTGAGCTTTCAGGACCAAGTCAGCCAAGCCATTAAGTAATGTTCTGCACATGGAAGGATCCTGCAATGGAACCAGTGGTGCAATATACTCTAAAGAAGTTGAATTATTTAAAAATCTATCTGGGAACTGTTCATTTTGGAACACACAATATTAAAATGCAAAGGTTGCTGAATTATGTTTGCTTTCTTTCACTTACCGACCCTATTTGCTGTCTCTTGCTGTCTCTTACAGAGTGCCAGACAGACAACTCAATCAATCACAAGCCCCTTTTATGCTCCCTTTTATCGTCTTTCCTTCATCCTAAAAATGTCTGTTTGCCGTGTTGCGAGCTGACAGAGGTGGGAAATTGATGGGCGACGTTCCCACCAACATCACTCAAAGGAGCATTATAGTGGTTGATGTTTTGCACCACGCACTTTGGTGGTCCTTAGGCAACCTCTACAAAAGCCAAAAAAATAATAATGCAGTCCACCTTTGTGTCTGGTTGCATTGGTGTCACTGGCTTATTCATTTGGACAAAAGATGTACTTTGACCAAGAAAAGCTAAATCCATAGCACAGCAGCAACCATTCTGACTGTTTAAATGGTTTGCGAATTATGCTAACTAGAAAAACGGTTATTAAACGTGCTTTCTGGTCTTGTCTTATCTGCTCATATTAAAAACCTATATGTCCCGATATTAGCGCTTCAAATACCTTAAATTGGAAATGTACCTATCTATTTCTGTGCCCACTTCTTCCCTTATATAGTCATGCATTATGTATTTTTTTTATTATATTTCAATAAACATTCCTCTCTCAGCCTGAATCTATTGATTATCTCCGTTTTCTTGTCTTTCCTTTGTCCTCTCTGCTTCCCCTTCTCAAATTACACCGTCATGCTGTCTAAACCCATGTACACACGTCTGTTTATCTTCTCCATCCCTACAACCTAGTTAATTAAAAGCTGAGCAAACTTGACATGAGCGTCCTCTACACTAAGGTAAACAAGATAAATAAAAGCAGGTTTGCGCTCCTCTTCCTCCGATCTTTACCGTCTATGGTCTGTTTTCTTTGTTCGTCTATGACTACACACATTTGCGATCACTCTGTTGGTTTCTTTTCGTCTGCCGGCCAAGAACTAGTCTCAGACAATAATTGTACTAACTGACACAATGTTTTTCAAATTGTTGGACACAGAGGTGCACTGACAATATTTTGTCTCTTAACTGTACTGGTTACTAGTGATATAAAGCCTATTTTCTGCAGTAACGGTATGGGCGGGGTCAGTTTAAGGCTAGTTTCCATTGTCAAAAAAGGTGCACCGTGTCCAATGGAAGCGTACCATACCATACTACTTTGGTAACCCCTGATCCCGGTTTTAGCTAGAGTTGGCATCTCACAGTTCTTACACCGTGAATCAAAAACATTGCATTTAACATTAATCGATGTGAAAATAAATGGTGAGGCTCTGAGTTTCCAGAAAGCGAAAATTAAGTTGAGAAACCTGGGAATAAACTTTCTTCCACTCTTTACTGCAGCAATATACAGTTACGGTATACCTCCAGCCACATAACAACTCAGTCACAATTTAATTTCCATAGGTAATACATCAAAGTTTCAAAAGATAAAACTGGCGTAAGAGAACACAACATTTTCGTCTGTCGAAACTGTGACAAAGCCAACACACACACTTGTTTTATTTCTTCTATTCTACAAAACTTGTCCGCAACTTGTTAGACTACTTAACATCGTGAACACTCTTCAGGGGTTACTTGTACCAAACCTTGATGTACCAACCCGACCTATACCGCAACACTCAGTGGAAATGTACCTTCACGTTATATAATGCACTTATTACTTGCTGTTACTCAACATGTGCTTGCAGTCATTTGCTGGACCTTGGACTCCTGAGAGGCTTCCCCACCGACGAAGAGGATAAACATGTCGGAAGTGTTTTGTTCCTCTAGCATTTACCCATCTGTTAGAAGATATTCATCTGGTTCACAGAGGATGCAGTGGGTGCTTTAGACATTCACTCAATCTGGATGTTAAGTTGGGAGCACACTCTAAATATATTGTGTTGTCTTGTTAAAGGGGACTTTTGATATCTGCAATCATCCATCTGTAATTTACTAGGCATGACCATATCTGTTGACATAGACTTGAAACCAATATTGTCATGTGCAAGTGTAGAATCCCACTTAATATATTCTTAGTAGTCCCTGGTCTCAATTCCAGCAGGTTTCTCCATATGACAATCCAAACAGAATGCTAGCGCTAACGGTAAATGCACTGTCTTGAAACTAACGTTAGCATGCCATGTTGTCGCCCCATGTAATGTACACTATAGAGGCACTGGGATGGGTCAAAGAATTTGTGCTTCGTTACTGAACTTGAGTAGATTTTTCAGGTATCTGCACGCTTTACTTTTCAACAAATATCTGTACTTTCTACTCCTTACATCGTCAAAACAGCCCCGTTACTTTTACAACCTCCACGGATGACGACATGACGGAAAAACGTAACTAACTAGAGAGGGCCAGTGTGGGGTTTTCAGCAGCAATATGATGAAGAAAGCGAGCAAAACTTTGTGTTCCTGCATATTGCACATATCGCTTACAACTATTTAAACACTGAGTTAAAGACAGAGATAGTTTTGCCACTGCTTTGTTGCTATGATTGTTGCATGTTGCAAAATATGTTATTCATATTAACTCATACAACATCTAATATTGTTTGGTGATTCTGTGATGATGTGGTGAATGTTGCAGAATGAAAATAATTGCATTACAAATTACAATTGCAATAAGGTTCAGTCTTGATTATTCTGTCTGAAACCTAAACTGAAATAGCAAACTGGCTCCAACTTGTATACACACAAATGTATTGTGTATCATTGACAGCAAAATTTATTTTTACTTTCCTCATAAATACTTCTTTTCTTTTACTTTTACTTTAAGAAGTTGAATCAGTACTTCTTCTTTTACCAGATTTGTTTTTCACACCTGTATCTGTACTTCTACTTACTTTTGCCACATCTGACTGTATCATGGCAATGTTGCTTTTGATAATAATTCCCTATAATGTAAGGCATTTGCTCACCCACAATTACATACATTGCGACTTGTACATTATGTCCAGATTCATACATTTGTATTTAAAAACTTTACACAGCTCTTCTTCATGTGTTTCCATCGCATACCCATACATTAATGGTACGAAGAAATGTGTGGACTGTGGCAATTATAGCAGAGAGCCCTTTGTTTGGCTCAGTGTCAAAAACGAGGCCTGTGGTGATGTTTTCCGATATACATTTAGGTGGGTGTGTCATGGCGGGTGAGGGGCTTTCGTATAAAGGGAGGGTATGTAGGTCACGTGGTGATTTGGGTCAAAAGCGGCAGCAGATTAACCTCTAGCCTCTCGCCTCATATGCTCATGATATAGTGTCTATATCAGTGGAGCAGGTGGCTGCACCACTTAATGCCTCTGTTCATTGATGATGGAAGAGAGAGGAAAGTGATGGGGTGTGGAAGAGAAAAGGACTAAGCCCAGGTCCATGAATATTAGGGAGGGCAGGGTATTTTCCCAGAACATTTTTAAATAAATGATAGAAGAATGTTATTCTGGTGCTTTTGTTTCTTATCACCTAGAGGATTATTTGGAAAGAGATATTTTGTAAGAGATGCCACAAAACTTTTAGCCCAGAAATACATATTCTCAAAATGAGATAATGGTATTTAGACATCACATAACACCGGCTGTCACAGAGAACTGGTGGTGTTCTCTGTCACTCATGCTCCTCCGTGGCACATAAGACAGGTTTGTATCAATACAGCCATATCATTTATGTATAAAAAAAAAAAATGCTTAAAACCAGGCTTTGGACACAAACATTAGTAAAATATAAGCGTTAACAGTCTACAGCCAGAGTAAAGGATTGCAAAGAGGGATTTGGAGCTGTTGTGTATGTGTTAGTCTCTTTGCAAATGAATGTCAACAATAATATGGTTAATAAGACTCTGTTCATAAACTGCATGTGTTGTGTCAGATTAGGTTAGGCAGGTGTTTAGATTTTTGTGACAGCTGTAATAGACTGTTAAATGTGTATTGTGTGCGAGGTAAATGTTGAGGGTAAATGCTGATTCCTCGGTTCAGGTTTTGTTCAGAAGCTGCAGCTCAGAGAAAATATGTGTTTATGGTGTTATCAGTAGTGTTTCTGCAGGTTTTTTTGGCCTAACAGGAAGTATCATCAAGTGACTAGACTTAACTTTGCTGTTTATGAGACCTTAGTGATGTGCTCAGGTGTAATACACATGTTAAGCCAAAATGGAATGAGTGGATCTAAAACTGCTCAAAACTTGCAAGACACAGGAGTGTGACAGTTGAATACCTTTTGATAATGACGCCAAGCACAAAACAGTTGATTTGGGCCAAATCGAGTGCTCATTTAAAAAGTGTCAACCAGACTGACTGACTGTCTCACTCACACTACAGCAGCTCCATCAGCTGTAAAAACCAGCCCTCACCATCGGAACACCAGCAGTGTGACATCATCAGAGGCTGGAATGCTTGTGTTCCAAAGGCTGTTTAAATAAAGTTTTCCAAAGCATTCTGTTTGTGACATCATCAGTGACATCATTCAGTAGGTTATTAGTACTGGTCATGTGATGAATTCAGTGCTCCAGTCGGGTTATAGAGACGTCTATACCCGACTGGAGCAGAAGCCACGGCCGAACGGATGAACAGATTCCAAAGGAGCCAGGTTAGTACTCTCATTTATCTGAGCAGTGAATTCAATTCATTGCTCAGATAAATGATCTCTGTCTTTCTCCTCTTTTGCAGGTAAAGGAGGATGCAGTGAATGGTGAACAAAAATGATAGCACTAGTGAACCCCACAAAGCACTAGAAGTACTTGGTGTGTACTAATACTACCAGTAGGCATTTTGTGTCTTACTAGAACTAATGTGCTCCAGGTCATCAATTAGTGTGGTCAGTGTAATTGATCCTCTGGATGTCCACAGCAGTGCAGTAGTGAGATGCTTAAAGGTCTACTAGAAGTACTAGTGGACTGCAAGCAGGCGGCACAGGGATTCTGATTGGTCAGTTTGGACGGTGACCCCCTTGGCTAGTAGAAGTCGAAGAATTTGTCTCACTAGTACTACCTGTAGACCCCCTGTACCAATTAGGAGCACTAGTAATTCTAAAAGTGTGTGTACTAGTACCACTAGTGAGGAATCCGGAATCCACCAGTACCACTGGCAAGCATCCTTGACAATACCAGTAAGACTACTAGGGCTAATTATAAAAAGAAAACAACAAAAAAAGGCTTACTAGTAAAGAAAGACTGATATAAGACTGATATTGGTGATATTATATTATATTCATAGGTGCAGCTGCTGCTGTAGTGTGCCAATCTTGTCTATGTTGAACATAGGGTATAAACGTCACATACTGCCCTGTCTATAGTTCAAAGTTTAGGCCCAGCCCTCCACGAGATTCCCAGGGTCTAATGTTGCCTTTGGGGAAAAATAATTGCTTACTCCAGGCCTACACAATACACAGTAAATGGTATAGGTGGAGTTTCTGAAGGTCTTCTGCTTCTTCTGTGACCTAAGACAACATTACTGTGTGTACAGATTGTTTAAACACACACAAAAAAATTAATTTAATGGAAAGATAAAAAGATAATTACCTAAATCAACATTTGCTGTCTTTGAGATATGTGTTTAATTTACCAAAAGAGTGAACAAAATAAAGCAGCAGTGCAGCTTTTTAAAAGTGTGCATGATGGAAAATGATCCCAGTTAATGCTCTTTTTCTATTGTTGCATTTGCTACACTCTACTCTGTTTACTCCCCCTGCTGGCCATGAGCTTTCTCTTGTCAGATCTTTTATCTGCAAATGGAATCAAGTTTCTAAAAGTCATCACCTTGTTTTCAATGTGTGGACATAGCAAAAAAGATAGATCCAGGAGAGGAGAGATGGGAGCCTTCCTTGCCTCTACAGCTACTGCATAGTAAATAGAGACTAAAAATAGAACTGCCACAGCTCCTCTGACCAGTCGCAAAAAGACTGGGAGAGAAGAAGAGGCTCGTTGCCACTAAAACTGATGACCGTCTGAGGATCGTAAAAACCCCAGGCGTGGATGGACTCCCTTTGAGCTTTTACAAGTCCACAATGTGCCGTTCACACAAAAACTCTTGAGTGAAGTGACGAGTACAACCGCAGCATCTGGAAGCACGGGTCAAGTCAGGGTCGTTGGCTTAACACTGGGGGACACAAAGTACAGTGGAGCCTATGGAATTAAATAAATGTCTAGGGAAAAGAACTTATTACCAACATTAATTATGTCCTGATCACCACTGTATAATTGAAGTTATTTCATTTACTTGCGACTATTTTGAGCATGTCGTAGACTAGCTATGTGTCTACTTATCTAGATACATTTGTATATTAGTGGCTATATTATTACTACAGGCTTAGGTAAACTTCAATTCATCCAGAATGCAACTGGTGCACAAAACACAAAAGCCAGTGGGAGATTACAAATCACCAAAGATACTCAATGTCACCGCTCTTTGAAAGGGCACTGTTTTCATATTATAATAAATACAGTGAAATTTTCTATATTTAGTGTGTTTAGAGTGTTTTGAAGTAGCTTGAGTGTGGGTCATAGACTTCAGTACAATTATATAACTTTACAGATGTAATGTGAGGCACTGCAATATTGTAATATAGTCTAATATGGCAACAATGGACTAGTTAGCGACCTCCAACAAAAAAAAAAAAAAAAAAGGTATCATGAAACAAAATACTAAATACAGAAACAAAAAAGACCAACCAGTGTCAACCCATATTTGCCCATAGATCTACAAATGTAGGTAAAAAAAATATTGTCATTGGGGTCAAAAATCCAAATCAAATTCATGGTAGAAAAATGCAGGTGATAGTTGCCAGGATTTGTGTGAAAAATACAAAATGTAGAGATGTTATGATAGACATTGGTTAATTATAACATTACTGCAAAATTTCATGGTAAACAACTTTTTACAGGATAACAAAGAATACGTAAAAATGTTGAATGATATATTTTTGCTAATCCTTCCAATGTTTTTCTGTATTTCAGTGCATGTTATCACCAACTTAATCTGTAACAGTAGTAACTTGTATGTGGTATTATGGTTATTTTGCATAAAAGTCACTCAATGAATTTGATCACATATTTAAGTACAATTATATACAATACAATACAATGTATATGTCTCTACAGTATGTATCACTGACAATAAAGTCTTTATATAAGGTTTATCAGTGTATTTACTTGGGTCATGTGCGATTTTGCGCTAACAGGTTTATAAAAAATAAATGTATGTATAAATATGTATGTAAAATTCATTCATTTTTTTTAGCTTCACCCATAAATTGTTTCTTTTGTAACAGTAGGCCTAACAAACGCTAGCTCTTCCATTTGTTTATCTGTAATAAAACAGTGGGGAAAAAAAAACAAAAAACGGAGATAAAGTATAAGAGTGTATGTTTGTAGGAGACTGATCTTCATATTTCATGTTCACGTTCTTCTTCTCCTCTTAGAGTCTGCACACTTTACTCTCTTTACTCCCCCTGCTGGCTATGAGCTCCACT
This sequence comes from Rhyacichthys aspro, assembly GCA_036850595.1. Classification (NCBI taxonomy): domain Eukaryota; kingdom Metazoa; phylum Chordata; class Actinopteri; order Gobiiformes; family Rhyacichthyidae; genus Rhyacichthys; species Rhyacichthys aspro. The sequence continues at coordinate 5,480,509 of CM072155.1, forward strand.
TTTAAGTAAAAACTACAAATATACTCCCTGATACAAGATTAAACTGAAAATGATGAAAAAAAAATCCTCAAAGATACATCTATTCTCTGTAAATATCGTTTCTTACTTTTGTTAATTCAAGGTAACTCGGTTTATCCAAAATACTATCATGGTACATGTTTTTGCTGTTGATAGTATTTCACTGTAAATTTTGTATACGATTTTAAATTACTTTTAAACATGTTATAGTCAGACAATAACTGTGAGACCATTAACATTATTTAACAAGCTGCCATTTGCAAACTTTTTTGTCTTATATTCTGCAACATTTGTTCATTTCCCAAAACAGTGAACCAAACAGAACGGCTCAATCAAAGCAGTCTGAATGTCTCTACAGATTTTAAAGCTTCAAATGAATGTCACTACACCCTTACATAATGTATATTCTACTCTCTACTCCCCCTGCTGGCCATAAAATCTGAAAATACATCTCTTTAATAAAACAGGGGTCAGCTGAGGCTACAGTGACCAAAGGAACGGCAGAGGAAGTGCTGAGGAGATATTGAAGTTTTATGTAACATCAGTGGGTGCAGTATTGAGTAAAACCCCACCTTGTCTAAATTTATGAGTCAGCTTTGTATGATGTAAGTATACTGTGGATATTGTAGCCCAAAAAAAGATGGAATAAGACTCTGTGTGCTGTGTCTCAGTGCATTACCTCACTGATGTTGCACAAGGCTGTTGCTCTTCTCAAGTCTCCACGGAGAGAATCACCTTGTTTGGTATTTCCAAAAGCAAATTATTTTTTTTTTTAAAAAGCGTTAAGCTATCTGCAGGAACTGATGCGCACTGGTCGTATCCTCTGCACGGCGGGTAAACAGACGAGGAGGAGAGGAAGAAACCGCAGTCTCCGTAGTCAGAGAGACGGTGACGAGCCGGTGTGACGCCGTCTGGAGCGGGCTAGTCTAATGCGCGAACACGCGTACGGTGCATGGACAAGTTGACGGAGAGGAGGAGAGGAAGAGGAAGAGGAGGAGGTCTGGTGCGCGCTCGCCTTCACTCACGGCTTCACTGACTGCTGTCCACGGACCGGGGCTTCATATAGCAGCAGTGTGTGTGCGCGTGTGCGTGTGCCAGCTTGTGTGTGAGAGAAAGGGAGGGAGGAGGGAGGAGAGATTAGTGAAAGGAAAGACAGGGTGTGTGTGGTTCCCTGAGGATGCGTTGAGTGCAGGAAACCAAGCGAAGGGTGGGTTGTACCAGCGAGGGGATAGACTTCTAACTTCGGTGTGTGGTGCCTGGATTTGTTGCCTAATATGGGCACTTAAAGCTCCATTTCCAAAAGTACATTTAGGTCCCCAAAGAAGAACAAGTTTGTGTTTAAAGGCACACTATGTTTCTCAAATCAAGTATATTTAAATCACTGTGTGTCAGTGACAGGTGCTGAGTAAAAACAAAAGGCACAAAGTGGATGATGCACATTTTACAAACACATTATGACAGTTATTGGAAAAACAAATCAAAAAGACTCGGAGGGGCAAAACAATAATGTATCAGTGGGCCACAGGCCAAAGGCAAAAATCCTTTGCATGTAATTAAATGTAATTTTCTTCCTTGTTTTGCTGTCTGACCCAGACCTTTCAAAAATCCATAAAAATAGGACTATTTGTGGATTTATAAAGTGCACACAAGCACAAACCCACCTGAATTGACCTGAATTGTCTTTTTTAAAACCCTTCAATCTTCGAGGTTAACATTAGCACCAGTGAGTGAGGGCAGTGGGATGTTTCTGGGGTTTATGGAATAGGCCAGTGGTTCTCTTCTTCATGGATTTCTACATGGATTCAAAATGTGATTTCAAAGAAGCAGCACAGCAAACAAAAGCATTTCATAACATTCATATAGAGAGATAGGTACGTGTAATATTTTGTGGGGTGGTGCTTGGTGTGAAGAGTTTGAGAGCCACTTGAGCCCATTACTTACCAGTGGCTTAGTATGCTCAACTGTCATGACAGATTAAATCAGTCGTTAGTATGCAATTTCAGTTATGACCCCTGGATGGCAAAATAACACCCCTTGGAGTCCAATCTAGACCCTGGGCCCCACCCTGGGCCCCACCCTGATGTAGATGCTCTCTCACAGCTGTTAAATAAAGACCTTAATATTTGATTTGCCAATAACTGATAATAGTCTTGTTAAATAGCCTGGCCAGCCATCCTATTGTTTTAATTTTTTAAGGCTTTCTAAAGAAATAGTTAGGTCTCTGTTGATTTCAAGAGACAGAACAAATGGACATAGACCAGTGGTGGGCAAACTAAGGCCCGGGGGCCACATGCGGCCCGTTGAGCTGTGTAATGCGGCCCGCCAAGCATTTACAAATTATTTACAATTTAAGACAGCATATATTTGACCATTTTCCTTCAATGCCTTGTACTTTTGCCAAAGGTACCATCATATCTACAAACAGAAAATATCCATTCACACTTCATGTTTTTAATATGGAGTTGACAGAGATATTTTTTGATGAACTCCAGTCAGTAACATATGTCTCATTTGCCAAGAAACTGTTGCAGTTTTCAAAGAACACAATATCAGCCGCCACTTTTCCATCAAACATTATACTAATCAGTCTGTGCAAGAAATGTCAATTTACAGGTTTACTCATGTAAGTTATTTTAGTTTATAGTTTACTGGTCCGGCCCGTCTGTCAGAGTTTAAAACACAGTGTGGCCCTTGAGCCAAAAAGTTTACCCACCCCTGACATAGACTAACCTTCCTCTGAATTTAATTGGTAAGACCTACAACCATCAGAATTCAGGTTGCAGTTTCAAGAGAATAAACTGCCTCTGGACTAATGCAATTTTAAAAAGCATCCAACCAGCCCACCCACTACACCTCGTGAGGAAAGTGAGGATATCCTACCGACGGCCTTGTACAACCTCTGAGTACAATCTGTAACTTGTTTGTGCATGAATCTTTGAGATGTGTTCAGTTACATGTGGTATAGATATTAATGTCCTTGTAAACATACAAAAAAATCTTTTGTTTTGACCAGCCCATTGACCAACTAAACAAAAAACCTGTGTCAATGTCAGCTAGTCAGTGTTTCATTCAACAGCAGCCAGTTAGCAAAGGAAGCAAGCATCCTGTATCAGTATCAACTTGAACATAGTTTTTGTCACAATAAATATTTGAACTCAGGCTAATAACATTTATCTAGCGGCAGTTTGTTAACTTTGTGAACTTTTGGTCTAAACTGTGGCTGACAGAAAGCCTAAACGTTCAGAAAAACAAATCATTCCAGTGCTTAATATTTATGCTCTTCTTCTACTGTTGCATTCCACACACTTTCTTTTATTAAACCTTTTTGATATAAAAGTAAGCAACTGATATGAAATATTCAGAAGGCTTCAGAAGTGCAGCTGGAGGATTCGTCCCAGGAGGTGAGGAGGTCTAGGTGTGTCTACCCAGTCTGTTCCAGTGACCCTTGGGGCAAGTGTAGAATAATCAATAGCTGATGTCTGGGAACAAGGCTTGTTTTTTCCAACTTAAACCAAGGAGCAGGTGGAATTAGTCCTTTCAAGAGTTGTTCCACCTTCGTCCCTTTTTCCAGAGTCCCCCTGGAAACAAAAATCCATTTCCATTCGATGGCAGATGATTTTCCCTACCCCAGTTCCCCGGGAGCCAGAGAGCATGCTGGGAGTACAGACAGGCCATCACTTACACAGAAGGTGTGAAACGGTTGGGAAATTGGCTTTCTCACTATCCTAAAACCTCAAGAAACATTTTATCCCCCGACACTTCATTGATTGTGAGAAGCAGAAGGTCATTGTGAGAGTCATGCTGCTCACCTTTACATTTACCATTATATTCAGCCAATGTCAGCAGAACGGCAAGACATACGGGTGTGTTCAGCAGTCTGTTATTCCAGCAGGCAGAAAAAACACTCAAGAGACTGAATCTTTTAAAAAAAATGTAATGTGAACTTGATTATGTCCTATTTATTTTGATATATATATGTATTACTGAAAGAAAGACTGTGCAGCTGCTACAGCTCCACTCAAAAGGTGATTCCAGTAAAAGTAATATGAAAATTAACCTTAATATACTAAAGAATGAATAAGGCAATGGTGTCAAACTCAAAGTGGTGAGGGGCCACCATAGTTAATAAGAATCCTTTCAGGGACTGAAGACTGTGACACTTGGGAAGCTTTTATTGAATTTTGAATGTGAGGTTTCATCTTCATTTGAGTTTTACAAAAATTATCTTTAACATTAATATGTTCCTTTTATCATAAACTGGTTTTAGTAGGATTTGAACAGGTTTTAGAAGGATTTAACAGACTTTAGTGGATTTAAACAGGTTTTTAGAGATTTAAACAGGTTTTTAGATGGATTTGAACAAGTTTTAGTCAGATTTAACAGGTTTTGGATGGATTTGAACAGGTTTTAGTCAGATTTAAACAGGTTTTAGATGGATCTGAACAAGTTTTAGATGGATTTAACAGATTTTATATATCTTTGTAGAAAAACTGGCTTAAGATTTCCTGAACAAATCAAATAGGTCTGATTCAAATCATTCTAAAAACTGTTCAAAACTGTTAAAAAATATCACCAACTAAATGTATAGGAGGGCCACATAAAACATTGCAAAGGGCCACATTTGGCACCCGAGCCTTGAGTTTGACATGTGTGGAATAAGGGCTATGTTTGGGGATGGCTAAAAATGAGTTGTAGCTAATATTTTAGCTTGCAAAGACACAGACTACGGCTAAACTTGAGTAAATGTGTAAACTATATAGGGTTGCACTGTTTTTCAGTCGCCATTAGCCACATGTGTCTGGATCATTGCTCAGCTTTAACCCTGTGATATCATTGTTTATACTAAGCATCCATCAAGAGGTTCAGAATTATCCAGACACGGATTAACAACCAGCGGAACACAGCAATTACACTCTTGAACCTTAAACAGAACTGAACTATAGCAACCATAAAACACTGCACTAATCCACACAACAGAGAACAACTGCATTTTTTTTTGCACTACTTTGAATTGTATATAGCATATTTTCATTTTTTATATAGTACATTGTAATTCTTGTATTTAAGTCTATGTTTAACTCTATGTCCAATTGTAATTTGTCTTGAACCAGAGTGACAACAGCTGCTGGGACCAAATTCCTTGTGTCTGCTACATACTTGGTCAATAAAGCTGATTCTGATTCAAACAAAGATGAGCTAACATTAGTGATTTAAATTCAAATACCAATTTGTAAATTGTTTGCCCTCATAACTGCTTAAAGCCACCCTGCATAACTGCCCGTTTTTAAATCACTTTTAAAAACGCACTTTTTCTCGGTGGCTTTTAACTCGGAGTGAGAGGTGGTCATTTACTTATTTATTTATTTTATCTTTCTGTTGTCTTAACTCATGTTCTAAGTTCTTTTGTGCTTTTAACCTGAGTTATTTATTAATTGCGTGTTTAATGTTAATGTTTTATTTTGCTTTATGTCTTTTACAGTTTTATTGCATTGTGTTTGTATTGTACTGTGTTTTGTGTTTTATCTCCTCTATTTATTTTATTGCTTGTGTACAGCACTTTGGCCGACTGCACAGTTTTAAAGGTGCTTTATAAATAAAGTTGGTATGGTATGGTATGGTATAACCTTTAGCCCCAAAATATATATTCTCAAAATAATTGAATGGTTCTTAGACATGAGATCAATAGAATCATGCCTATTTCACTGACACAGTTCCCTGAGGTGGACAGAAACCTCCAATATAAACTCTATGTATTTCCTGTTAATGGGACACACAAACATTACGTGAGTGACATGCTTTTTACGGCTCAAACAGAGGGAGCAGAAACAGGTAAATACCCTGGATCCTAGCAGAGTTGAATTTGTACAAAACACATTCAAATTACCCACCGTTTCAGAAGGCATGTTTTTTTTTTCCTTCCAAACTTGCCGGTTTGGATAGTTTCGTCTGTAAAATACAATACAGAGAGTCTGTAGAGGGGTCTGCGCCCTCCACTGGCTAAAAGTTACACAGGGTGGCTTTAAACTTCCTTTTTCATTTAAATGTGTGTGTACAGACTTGCTCACTGTCCTGCTCTGTTAAATAACACAAAGAATTATAATAAAGAATTATATAATTATTACTATTCTTCTAGTCACCTCCAGGCTTCACTGTTTTTCATGTAGCATTGTGGGAAACTTCCAGTACACTACAGGTCAGTCACTTGAAATTCTGACTCCACCTTTAAAATAGTGTGGCTCTATACAGGGACTAGGAACAGATTTTAGATTCAGCCCATAGCTTAAGAAATTGTAAACATCCCATGATGCTCTTGTCTGCGTCCAAATTTTCATGTAAAAACTTTAGTTATTTACCCTTTAAAAAATTCTCTTAAAGAGGCAAAGTACTGTAGGTTACATTAGGGTTCAAGCCTGTAGTAAAAGCCTTAGTCTTTTTTTTCATTTGAATGTTCTTAAGTAGCCTAGCCATCTGCTAAAGCCTCTGAATCCAGATGTGTGACTTACCACTGACTTACAGTGTCATTAAACGTGCCACTGTTTTAGAACTAAATATGTATCAAATCGAACGTGACTTTAACACTTTATATTTAAATCAATGGTAAATATAAAAGCAATAGAGCCTGTTTTTCACACAGAATTCTCTGGAAACACCTTCTGGCAGCTGTAATAACCTGTAATTTCTAATCCAGGAAGTCTACACACTCACCCATATTCATTAATCTGATGTCATTTATGGTGCTTCATATTTGATGAACGGTCCCCACTCTGTGAAAAGACTCGGGATTAGATTAGATTACAGTTCACTGTGTTAATGCGTCATGTGTTTTAGTAGATTAGAGATGCTCCATTAATGAGGAACGGGCTTACACTTGTAACACTTAACCACAGTTCTCTAGGGTTCAAGCGCTAACGTTAATATAGTGATGCAGATTTCTTATTTATTATTTTAAATACTCCAGTAGGTTTACAGCAAGCATTAATGGCAACTGATGACATCCACTACAAAAGGATGAGCTGGAGTCACTTAAAATACATATCACGTAAACAAGTGAAAGGGGTTTGCTCCAATTTCTCCTCCTTGTCCTTGTTTTCTGTCTCTTCAATGTCACTGTTCACAAAAAGGAACAAACTTTCTCCACAAAATGCAGAGCTGCTCATATATTCTTGAAGTTTAAGAAGTTTAAGTTTCTTCGTAGTTTAAGAAGTCTATATTCTGTTTTCTTTTCTAATTTATGTAGCACTCCAGCTTGAGCCTGTTTTTTGTTCCTTAATTTAAAGTTCAGTGAAGTAAAGCTGAGGCTGACGTTGGATCGTTGGATGTAGTGATGGGCTTCGATAAATTTATTACCAAACTATGTGTAAAACGATTGCTAATGTAAAAAACACAATATATTGAATATGTATTATTTATATTGCTTTATTAATTCACATACTCAGAGTGCTACAAAAAATACAAACACAAAGAACCATCAAAAAGGTGTCATCTTTTTTGGTATTGTTGAACTATTTATAGTGAAGCAACACAACAAAATATAAATTAAAATGTGCAGAAACAAAAAAGCAGCATCCAGGTAACAAGACATACGTAAAAACGTGCAATTGAAAAAAAAAAAAAGTGAAATTTTAATTTTTCTGAACTATCAATTAAATTTAAAATGTGTCCAAATTTTACTGTTTTCTGTCGCTCATCTTTTTCACCTTTTCTGCATAAAGTACTACATAGCAATGCTCTCTCGCTCTCTTGTCTCTCCCTCGCTCCAGTTCATGTGCTCACTGTGTTGTGTGTCCCCCCCCCCCCCCTCCCAGTGTGGACACACAGATTCCATCACACATCTTGACCAATCACATGCAACTTCAACAGAAAAAAGATTAGAAAAACAAACAAATCGGCTCCCAATCAGGAGGACACATCACTAGTTGACTGTAGGCATAATAAACCACAAAGTGTTAAGTTTAAGGTGTGTAATCAAATAAACCCAATGATCGGTGAACATCCGATAATGATTTTGGATAACGGCTTCAAAAATCCTGATCGGCCCACCCTTAATTGTCTTTCGTGCATGCAACAAAGCTGTGAGAACAGTGCATTCACGAAAAAGGCTGTGTTTTGTTTGCAAAAGTAGCTATGTCCTTTACTTCTAAACCAGTACCATGCAGCTTAAGTCCTCTTCTTACACAAAAAGAAAGAACTCATCCAGTGGCTCAAACCTGCTGTTTCTGAGCCACAAGATACTGAATCACCAACATATTACCTCATAGTGTAGTAAATCAACAAAAAAGCATTCTGAAAAACAACCTAGCATCATTAGCAACACTTTCCAAATGTGCGAGGCTCTCAGGTCAAACGGATAAAGAAGAACCCACTCCTGTCATTAAAATCTGTAAACAATGACAAATGTTATTACTGTATAATTGTACGCACCCTCTGTTCCTAATGAGCTCCCGAACTGACTCTCTCTACAGCAAATGCGGGAGGTGCATTGTTACCGCTGCTTTTATCCCATTCATTTTCCGTATGATTGTTTTAATGTCAATAAGTCAGCCTCACAGATCTGGTGAACTTTGGCCTGTGCTGTCTGCTTGCGTGCAGAGCGACGGAGCGGTGGTGATGTGAATATACCGGCAGCACTTAGAGACAGGGCCCTTACTCAGCACTGATCATTAATTCATGGCGCACATTTCAGATTTCAGATGGCGCTCAGATCCGAAACCCTCGGCTTTAAATGAGCGAGGACTTCGGGGACGGATAGACGGATGGGTTCATTTGGGCCAGTGACTAACTAGAAGTAGAGAGAGTGAGCTGCTGCTGCTGCTGCTGCTGCTGCTGCTGCTGCTGCTGCTGCTGCTGCTTCGACCGTTTCTAAAAACAAACAGCGCGGCCCGTGAAGGGAATATTCCACTCCTTCTATAAAGCTTCAGAGCACTCCCACAGTTGAACTCTGACCTCTCCGACCTCAGCCAACTCCTTCCAATCCCACACCGGGCTAAAATGGAAGTTATTTCACCATCCCACTAGAATGAATGCGGGAAATCATTAAAGCAACAAGATATGTGACGTTTTTAAGACTTAAAAGATCTATAAATGTTGTATAAATGCTTTTTAATTGTAGATTGTAATGTCTGATGCGATCCGATCACTTTGTTTTCTATCTCTATTCAAGGTTTTGACACACAAAAATATTCACATTCTGGACTTAAGTAGAAGTACAGATACCTCTCTGGTAAAAGTAGAAGTGCTGATTCAACTTCTTTACTCTCTAAAAGTAAGCAATGAAATGTAACTAAGTAAAAAAAGTAAATTAATTTTGCTGTTAATGATACATAATATATTTGTAATAACTCTCTCATTAACACGCAGCTGTTGGTGTCAATTTGCTTTTTCAGTTTAGGTTCCAGACAGAATAATCAAGACTGAACCAGTATTGCAATTACGATTTGTTATGCAATTATTTTCATTCTGCATCATTCACCATACAATATAAGACGCTGTATAAGTTGATATGAACAATATTTTGCAACATGCAACTATGGCCATCACGTTTGACTTTCCCGCTCTTGTTTGTTACGTCTTTTACATCATGTCGTCATCCGTGGAGGTTATAAAAGTAACGAGGCTGTTTTGACAATGTAAGGTGTATAAAGTACAGATATTTGTGTTGAAAAGTAGGGAGTAAAAGTATAAAGTGGCCATTCATTACTTCCCAATCTCTGCCTGTTACTAAACACTGTATAGGGACTGTATAAGGAGATTGTGTGGCATTTATATTATACATAGACTACTGAATTTAGTTTTTTGTTATTATGTCTATAACACAGCTCACTCGTCTACAGTCGGCCAATATGGTTCTCTTATGTGATGTTGTATGTAAGTGTATATGTCTGTGTTCTTACATGCAGCACATGCCTGGATTCTGACATGTCAGGAGATAGTACGGGTGGTTTTAATGTGTGGCAACTACCGTGGCCAAAGTTTCTGTTTGTACAACACAAATGTCTCTTTTCCCCGGAGCAGGCCTATGACACACTGGGACTATGTCTCTCGGCTGGCCTGGGAACGCCTCGGTGTTCTCCCAGAAGAGCAGGAGGAAGTGTCTGGGGAGAGGGGGAGGTCTCTGGGAAGGGACGCTTAGACTACTGCCCCCGTGACCTGGCCTTGGATGAGTGGAAGAAGATGGAATGAACGGAATCACTGCACGTCTAAAAATGTTGCACACTCATTTCGATTTTGAAACAACATGAGGAGATAATAGTATTTTGAACTTGCACTTCGTACTGGGTCAGACAGACGCTTTGTGAAACACGAGTACACAAAACACATCCCTCCACCCCCTCCTCTCCATTGTGTGCCCGGTGGCCCCTGTGTAATCCGCCGAGTGTCTTTGTGCCTGTACAGCATGTGGCTCAGGAGCACTTTAGCCCCTAATGGAGCCAGTCAATGGGAGAAGTGCCACCCCGTTGTCTGCATCCAGGTCAAGTGTGTGCGCACGAGCGTGAGCGTGGCCTGGGTGGTCGCCTGTGTGGAGCTGACACTGGGCATAATGGCTAATATTACTGTTATTTAGGCTTTTTTATATCATAACTGTGTTCATTCGTTCACAATGAAACCATTAAACTAATCGACTCCCAATAAATAATGGGATAATTTGGATATAATGTAATATTCTGAAAGAAATTCTTGTTTTTGATATTTTGTTTTCAATGTCTTGTATAATTATCTTATGTATAATTATCCGCACAGTGTATTTATTAAATTCAGTAACCTTTTGAGTATTTATTGAGCATGAGCTGAACTTTACATAATAAAAAACCCATGATATTAAAAGTTTGAAGAATGAAAATGATGATATAGCGTAAATATACTGGCAGTTTTTCCCCATAAATACTAGACTTTTTAAAACACAATATGACCATTAATGTAAAACTTTTCACTAAAGTAAACAGTTTTAGTTTAGTAGAAACTACTAAGAAGATGTTTAACATAATTACAATAGTGATAGTCTATTTTGAATTGACTAGAGTTTACTGATGTTATTTGACTGTATATGACTGTAAATACAACAGACTTTTTTGTTAACAATGTAGGGAAAGCATAAAATGACCAATCAACATTTTGTTTTGCTAAACTGTGAAAATTATGATGACTAAAGTAAACTGGATGCTGTAAGACAACAAACTTTATCGTTCATTGGACTGAAGGGCAATAACTGTTTTGTTATTTTTACAACTAAATAACAAAAAATGCTGCTTCTTATATAAGATTTGGCGTTTTCTGAAACTTATATCAACAAAAATGTCAAAACCTTTGATTAAAAGCGTAAAAATGACATTATTTTGTCTTATAGTTTTTGTTAAAATGTACAGTTACATTACGTACCAATAATTGCTGTAAAATTACTGTAAAACACTGTGTTTTCCTATCATTATAACACTTTGTATGGATTTAAATAATCTGCACAGTAAAAACATTGTAATGATTAACATATTAATGGTTTGTTGTCTTTAGTATTGTGCCTCAAAACACTTTTATGGTCGAAATACAGATGTACCGTAATGTCAGCCACAGTTTTTTTTAACCGTAAATCTTGCAGAATCTTTTTTATACACTTTACTTAAGATAATATTGGAATTGATGAAAGGCGCTAAGCATTGTTAAACAAATATCTTTTTATCACTTCTAAACTGAGAAGGCAGAGAGCTGTGCCCACTGTCAGCTGCCGCACAAATGGCACAGACGGGGAGAGAAAGAGTTTGTGCAAGAAAACATTTTGTATTTGCACATTTAGAATAACAGACAGAGTGAGATACTTTGTGCGCACTGTCAGCCGTTTGAGGCTTCTTATCGGACGGCTCTTGAAGTTGAATTGTCTGCTGTGCCGTCACGCCATTCAGAACATCTGCCCGATAGCCTCGTAGCTGCAGGGATAAGACTCACATCAGCGCGTCGCTCACAAAGAAGATAAAACTACTAATGGCCTGGCCGAGCTCTAATGGAATCCGCAGTATGAGTGTGTGAGTGTGTGTGAGTGTGTGCATCAACAAAACGTCATTCAGCATGTCTTATTCATGACTGTGTTCAGGCCTGCGCTATCTGTGTTTCTATTTGCAGCTCTGCATCCAAACATGTGGCCTTCCATTCACATGTGTCTGCTGTTTTTGACCGTCCATGTGTGTGCTGATAAAAAACATGCACACTCCAGTCTCGTGCAAAAAAGGAATACCTAAGCCTTGTTCTAAGGGCCTGTGAAGCCAGTTGAACCTACGCCAGATATCTTTCTTCAGCCTAATAATTGCTGTCCTGATCTGCTATCACAAAACGGGTTACCAGCTCTTTCAGTTAAACCTGGGTTTCTCTGTGGAGCAGTGAGTGTGTTTATGTGAAACACTGAATGACTACTCACATCCAGGGCTCTGAGATATGTTCATGTGAAGTCACGTTAAAAACAGAGAATACTTTGACTTTTACTCCATTACATTTTAAAGGAAACATTATATTACATTACATAGTACATTTTTACATTGGCTTCACACGAACAAATAAATTTTCATTTTTCAAAATTGTTGTAAATGTGCAACATCTTATATTAAATGTTAAAGTGGTACATACATAGTGGTACCTTTTTTAATAACAAAGTAGTTCCATTTTAAATTGATTAGTTGAAACTGAGTCAAATACTTTCACTTTTATACTTTTAAGTACATTTAAAAGCAAGTACTTTACTACCTTTGCTTGAGTAAGAAATGTAATGTGATACTTTTACTTGAATACGTTTGTACCTCTTTATCTGTAGCTTAATCTGTAACCAGCTTCATGATACCAAAAATCCAGGATTAAATGTGATTTGAGCTTTGGGAAATATGCCTTCACAATACTACAATATTGGAGCAATATAACAAACCATTTTTACTGTCAAAACATAGACAACTTGTTCTCATTTGAAAAATCACCTTTACATAGTGGGAGTTAAGTCCTTTAAGTCACAAGTGCAGATTTATGACATACTGTGCAGTGGACAGGGGCTTAAATTTTAAGGAAGACATCATTATGTCACTTGTTTGACTGTACAGCCATAACCTAATGATCATTTAGACTATGGGGTAATAGGGTAAATTTAAGAAAAACAGTACCCTCTTGTGGCCGTGGAGTAACATGACAACTGTAGCCCATTTCCATGTGTTTCCAGCCAGGAAGTATTAAATTATGTTTTTATAAGTGTAATAAAATAAAATTGCTTTTCATTTTAAAATGAATTTGCATGTGCTGTGTAACTGCATAAAATGTATTGCTGCTTCTGCTTTACTTTTTTCTTATGTTGATAAATCATAGCAATACACGTAGGTCAATGAGTGAATGTAGGTAAATAACCAACAACATGACCAGCAAGTCATGTGAGTTAGTCCTAAGCCTACACAAAAGTGAAAGTAAGCACGCTAAGAAAATTAGTTATGAATATATATCTAATAATAGAGCTCTAAATAGAGAATAGAGCTCTAAAAAAAAACCCTGTTAATAGGGCTAATCAATTTATGTGTAGCGTGAATGTAGACTCTAGCAGATCCTAATAGGAGTCAAATGTAAAAAGAACAAGACCTTAAGACATCATCTAGGCTTTGTTATTAAGGACTTTTATAGATGAGAACGTTTTGCACACACCACAAGTTTTGGCCAATCACACATTCACTCTTGAATAAGGTCCTCCCATTGGCTGTTGGTCTACACGGCCAAGACACTGAATCAATGGTGGTGGAAAATCCTACTGAGAGAGGGTCACCGAAACATAGCAAAAAAACAAACAAAACAGAAATAGAGGGCCTTTTACACAATGCCAAAACACAAACGCACAATCTGCATTTTATACAAACATGATCAGCTGTTGAGAAAGCTGTAGTTCACTCCTAAAACTATTGCATGTGTCCAATTTCATATTAATAATATAGGTTATCAAACAGGAGCAGACAGTCTTTCACCCTTGCTGTGTGTAGCCAGCAGCCAATAGCTTGTGGGACCTGGTTGTGACAACAGTGTTTTCACAGGAGATGCCATATTTGCAGTTTACAGGAGATCGCAGCAGGTCCTGGAAGGAAAAAAAGAAAAACAGCTTCTCCCCCATACTGAAGAAGAAGTTTTCCTGGAGTGAGAAGACTGTCGCAGTAATAGCCATAATGCAACATAATCTTTTTGTTGACATATCATGTAACCCATCTATTAGCAGTGAACTGGCTGCAAAAACCTGTGGGACTGTTATGTCTCAATGTGTATCTTATCCCACAGAATAAACAGCAATACTGTTGCTATCTTCAGAGACCTACCTGAGTGATGATGGTGATTGCACTGCCATTGGACAGTTCGTTTTCCATATAGCCTGCTATTGCTACCCCAAACGTTGTAGTTGTAATCAGCATTTTTTGTTTGTTTGTTGCGGAATTATCACTATAACTTGCGGGCAACATTACATGACTTCAAGACTTTGTATTTTTTGGATGTTAAAATTACATAGAGTCACTTAATAATGAGTTAAATTGCATGAATGGAATCCCTGTTTTTGCTTAATGCTGTTAATGCCATTATATAAAAACACATTTGATGAGGGCATGAACATTGTAGTTTCAGAAAACCATAAGCTGATGTAGACTCCTGTAGGATACACATTCTAAAGATGTACTACTGGTACAACTAACGTCACGAGAACACTAAAACCATGGATACATCCTTGAATAAAACACCAAGTTGCCATCATTCTAAATCTTTATTTAACCTGGATGAAGAGGCACATTGTAAATAGCCTATGTTATGTTAAATTATATGAACAATACATAAAAAAGTATTAGCCTACTCTTTTGGTTATGTGTAATGATATATTTCCTGATGATTTACTGAATGCAGATGTGCTCCACAGCTGTATGCTCTGACTTTCCCACAGAACATGGAGGGCCTTCTGTATTCTCCAGAGCTGATGTGTTTTTCTCCATCACACCACCGCGCACGTGTCTTCCCCTCAAACGTGACGCTGTGTGTCGCATGATAGCTCGGTCTGAGCACGGACCAATGGCGAAGGAAAAGTGGGGAAAGTGTTGATAAATTGGGGAATATTGCGTTCCCAGTTGGCTTGCGAGATGTACTGACAGCGCCTTGACCAATCAGAGCTCACGGCGAGGATTGTGGGTAGCGCAGTTCAACGAGAAAGAACGGCTCTCTGACAGTAAACCGTATTGCCACGCGTTGTACTACACGCCCCATAATGCATCGCGGTTATTTCGCTGTGTGTATCCGAGGCATTGCGAAAAGGGGGGGCTAGAGAAAAGATTTTGGAATTCGTCTGCAGAGTTGTGGCTGCGCTGTTGCCA
The DNA here is from genome assembly GCA_036850595.1 of Rhyacichthys aspro. Lineage (NCBI taxonomy): Eukaryota > Metazoa > Chordata > Actinopteri > Gobiiformes > Rhyacichthyidae > Rhyacichthys > Rhyacichthys aspro. Next base: position 5,495,868 of record CM072155.1, read on the forward strand.
AAAATAATGGTAAGAGGAGTTTTTGAGAAATATTTCAGAAAACGTTTGGCTAACCGATAATATAATAATGCTAACTCGCGTGTCAGCTAACGCTAACAGTTATGTACCACGAACAGCTGTGATTGCTGTTAGAAATTGCAACATTGGCTAACTTTAGCTAGCAAACAAGCCACTTTAGCGAGCTAATTACGACAGATGATGGTTGTTACGCGGTAAAAATGGATACGAAACGGCTTAAAGGTCGTCGTGTGTGCATTATTACACAAGTAAAGCAGTTTAGGGAATATATTCTTGTTTTGTTCGCCACCTATCAGTATTCAACTTCGGTGTGGAGTGTGTGTGTGTGTGTGGGCGTGCTTTACGGGAATCTCCTGAGTCGTGAGAAAAGCCAGACACCGACGGTGCTTCTCGCAGCGGATTTCGAGGTCTTTATTTTCTCGTAGTGAAGCCTGTGAGCGGTTCATACAGTCCGACAGTCTGCATGCCTTTGTGTTTACATCAGGGATAATGTCCGGGGGTCAGTGCTCTGGCCTTCACTTCTGCCTCCAAACTATTGTTTAATGCCCCCTCATCTCTGCTGCCCTCAGACTCTGGACATAGTTGAGGTTTGTTGATGCTGCTGAAGGTAGTTTCCAGTTTCCGCTTTTAAATTGTGATAAGGCAACAGTTGACGTCTTGTGTTACTGCCACGCTTCCTCAACTCGGTGCATTTTGTAATAACTACTGTCACAGGTTGTGTTTACTGCATTTTTGAAGGAACCACTTATTTCTGCAATTAATAAATTTCCCATGTTTTCCCAATACATTTTTTATGCGTGCTACACAAGTGGTTGGTTTACAGATGCAGAATACATTCATTTTAGCAGATTGCATTTTTTGTATTAGGTATTGGTATCATTTCTTCAAATTCCTCTTGTTTCATTGCTATACGTATGCTTACTGTACCCAAATATGGCTATTTTAAGCGATGTTTGTAACTTCCTGTCAAAAATACAAAGCCTTGACACCAAAATACCTTTAAGTCATATCCATAGTTCCTTAATCTAAAAAAGGAAGACCTGTTTTAGATACTTTGATTCTGGCTGGGGCTTATTATCATCTAGCATAACCATATATGTTACTGTGTGAGTACAGCTACATCCGAGATCCATTTTGAGACATAATCTTGAGTGTTTGCTGCAGTGTGTTTGCAAAGTTCTTAGTGGTTGTGTAAAGCATTCAGATCTGCTTATTCGGCATAAATTCTTCAGTGTAAACGCCACAGACAGGGAACATTGCGCTGTCTTAAGACTTCTCTATAATGTTGTATTTGCTGTCTACAGTGCTTGATACACGGGTCTAAGAGTGTCCACAAAGCTAAGGATAAACCGGATGTTTCTTTTCGACTGTTTATTGCAGAGTTATACAGCTTCACCAGCCGCCTCTTGAAATCCTATGAGGACTTATTCTCTTTATTCTAGTCTAATGGCAACACATCTAAGTGTCGGTGTCCCGGCCTGCTCCAGTTTGACCGATGATGTGGCAGTACTGACAGTTCTGGGTGTGTTTTAGGTTTGACCGTTTTACTGTTACTAGCGTAAACTTTGATAGAATAAAACTGGTTACTCACAGATGACACAACCGACCCCTAATCTTATAAAGTACCTGCCCTTTGCTAATGCCGTCTATGGAAGCCCTCCCACATAGTTTGTGTCACAGTTCCACACACAGACTATATAGCAGAGCCAGTTTTTTTTTTTTGAATGTCATTACTACAACAGGCTGTGTTTAGCAGTGAGCCCAGTACTTAACATGCAGACAAGAGACATACTAGTGCACTGTCTGGATAATACCAACCATTGAGCAGCTCATGCATGTGCTTTTGACTAACACACAATTGTATGTGTCTCATGCTGACTGCTCTCAATCAGGCTCTGTTAACCTGTAACAGAAATGATTAAAATATTATTCTTTAATTCTCTAATCGCTCGAGTAGTTAGAATCTTTTATGACCTTAGTTATTTATAGATCAGATAACTTAATGTAGCTTTAGAAATGGAATAGTGGCAATAATACGATAAAATACACACACAACCCAAACTCCTTATATGCAACCTTTTTGACTTCCATTCCATATCTTGTTTTACCATATAATATTGACTAAAGTAAACAATAGGTCATCTCAAGGGCTAAATGAAGGAATTACATTGATTGCGTTGCTCGAAGCCAACAACACGGGTCAGACATACGTCCAACACACAACAGTGCTCTTCTGTCCCAGCCCTGAGAGGCACATATTGCTCACTGCTCGGCCTCTCACTGGGGACTCTTCACTATATTAGAGTTTCTGGCAGCCGCTAACGTTTCTCTGGCCAAGTGTAGGCGTTTTTTTTTTTTTTTTTTGTCCTCCGCTGAAACACACAGCCAACTTATGCTTATCATTATGTATTTATCCCGAGGCGTCCTCTCCGCTGCGTGCAGGAAAAGCAGCAGTTCTCTATTCCAAACTTTTTGTGTTGTTTTCCTCCCCTCACTTTCCAGGCCGAGGAGTTGGAGATGTCATAGCGTTTTGGGTAAATGAGCAGCAGTAAAACGTCACGCTACAACCGATACTCGGGAGGAGCAGCCGCGCCAGCCTCAGCCTCAGCACCCGTCACCCCTTCCACCCTCCAGCCGACTCCTGCAGCACAGTGAGATACATTTATTTGGATATACCTGCCTCCAAACTTGTTATGAATCCATACGGAGAGTGTTTATATTCCTTCTTCTCTTCAGAGCAGGATGGAGGCCTCGTTCGGTCCTACCTTCTCTGCGGTGACTGCTGGAGCCAAAGGTGACACACACATAGCTTCCTCTTTTTCTTTTTCTTCATTGCTTTTGGCTCGATCATCGTCAACATTTTATTGTTTATATTTTAGCCGAAGCGTCCAGCAACTACAAGCAGCACAGAAGAACCCCCTCCTCCTCCAGCACTCTGACCTACTCCCCACGTGATGACGACGATGGAATGGTACACATTACAGTGATATTTCAGGACTTTTGAAGTAGGGTTGTGTGTGATACAGAGGTGGGGGATATATCAGCGAATTATGTGGTTTGCATATTTGGTCTGGTGTAGGTTTTTTGTCCTTGCTGACACCGGATGCCCCTCCATTTATCTGGGACAAGGATTAAGGTGACCCTTGTGGCTGGAGTTGTTCAGAATAGTTTTACGACTTGATGCTGTATGCCTGTGTGCTGTACCGTATTAACAGTAACCTACGTAAACCAGATATTCATTTGTTCACAAAAACAATATTTATTTATAAGGCCTTTTTCCTTACAACATCGACTGTTAATATACAGTTGTACATTACCTCTCTGAGCCTGGCCACTCATACAGCAATCTACTGTACTGAAGCTAATGTAGGCTACCAGTGGAAACACAAGTACCACATAAAACCCTACTTCATAAATATCAGAATATCATGTTGTTTATATGTTCCGTCTATGACCAGTTCTTTTTAATCTTAATAAAATATGAAATCCCATCTTCCTGACCCCTCAGCCACCGATCGGTACTCCTCGGAGGTCTGACTCTGCCATCTCTGTCCGGTCTCTCCACTCTGAGTCCAACATGTCTCTGCGCTCCACCTTCTCTGCACGAAGAGGAGGAGGACACGGTATGACACACCTTTAACATCACTCACAGCGCTTTTGAACACATTTAAGAAGCAATAAAATAACAATATGAATGTTTCTTTTACTTGAAGGAACCGCAAGTGTTTGCTGAGCAGCCTTCAGTAAAACTGTGTTGCCAGTTGTGCTGTAATGTCTTTAAGGACCCAGTCATCACAACATGTGGGGTAAGCTCTCCTTTTCTCTCATTGAGGCTGGTTTACTCAATAGTTGAGTGATGCTTTCTTTCCATTGCTTCACAAAAGTAGACTAACCGGTTTTCTCTGTAATCCTCAGCACACCTTCTGCAGACGCTGTGCCTTGACTTCAGGTGAGACTGACCCACACACAGTGATTGGGCTGACACTGGATTGTATGAAGTGAGGCTTTATAATCAAATTCTTGTGTTTGTCACAGATAAGTGCCCGGTGGATGCAGCGAAGCTCACGGTGGTGGTGAACAACATCGCTGTGGCAGAGCAGATCGGTGAGCTGTTCATTCACTGTAAATACGGCTGCAGGGCAACAGGCAGCGGCGCAGGGGCAGCAGCCTCTAACGCCTCAGTGGCCGGGAAACCTGGAGCGTTTGAGGTGGACCCACTGGGCTGCCCCTTCACCATCAAACTGACCGCACGCAAGTAAGAAGAAGCACATCCCACCTACTCAGAATTCCATTGTTGCATTTTTGGCACTTGTAGTATTGCAGCTGAAAATCCCCCCAGACTTTCCAAAGACCACAATGAACAGACACATTTTGACCGAAGTCTGTCAGGGCATCCTCAACCTACAGACTGTTCAGTTTCTTGTCCGTTTCCTCTAGATGTCTTAAAAATACATAAACCCGGTGCACCCTGGACTTATTGATTTATGCAAATTATGTGCTTTGATTTAAAAGAGTGCTTTTTGCATCTTTTATCCAGACTCTGTGTGGTGAAAATGATTATAAACCCGGTCAAAAGAGACAGAGAAGGCTAAAACTGAAAGCCATACAACCAAACTGCTTAACTTTCACTATGACAGTGTACTGCTTTGCTATTGTTGTTTAGTGTTTGCACTGAGCATAAAAAGGAAATATTAAAAAAGCAACACTTGAATTCCTTTTATGGTCAGATAGCAAAGGGAGAAAAAAGGAAATTGTCTGAAAATGAAAACTTTTTGGACTTGATTTCTGTTATTGGTGAATTGCATGATATTGATGAGGAGCAGACAGTGTAATTGTAATTGTGTGCCTGTGCCTGTGTCTGTGCTCAGAGAACACGAGGCCAGCTGCGACTACAGGCCGGTGCGCTGCCCCAACAACCCGTCCTGCCCACCACTGCTCACAATGAACCTGGAGGCTCACCTCAAAGAATGCGAGCACATCAAATGCCCCCACTCCAAATACGGGTGAGTTTTAGAGCCACTTCAATGAGCGTCTCATCATTAAACTATAAGCACACCTTTCTGCCTCCGTTAACCGTTTTCTGCTTTTTGACAGCTGCACGTTCATCGGCAACCAGGACACTTATGAAACCCATCTAGAGGTGTGTAAATTTGAGGGCCTTAAAGAGTTTCTGCAGCAAACGGACGACAGGTAAGTCTGGCTTTAACCACCATCTGGAAGCTAGCTAAATGTTTTTGATAAATCGAGTGTTAATCATGTGTCTGTCTTTCATCTCTGTTAGGTTTCATGAGATGCAGCTGACTCTGGCGCAGAAGGACCAGGATATTGCCTTCCTGCGCTCCATGTTGGGCAAATTATCAGAGAAATTAGATCAACTGGAGAAGAACCTTGAGCTCAAATTTGGTAATAATACAACAATATAACTTTTTTTATTTTGAGGGTTTCCACATGGAAAAATGGTTGGAAAAAACCTATCATTATTTCACATTTTAAACGGTATACATGGCAGTTTTGAGCTAAAGATTATTTTGAATTATCCATATGGGAAATTACTTTGCTACAGTATCTCAAGTTCACAGACAGTTCTCTTAGAAAACGTAAGAGTTGTAAATGCAGATGAATGAAATAGAAAAGTATTAAATATACTGCAATAATCCAAAAGCAGTATTATATCAGTACTATATGTCACTTCTATATGAGATCATTTTGTGGAAATGACACCAGGATTCCACAGAAGAGGGGCTGAAAAGTGCTGGTGTGACCCCTCCTTCAAACTGGAGCATTATTTCTGGTGTTTAGCCCCAGTGAACAGGTTGTTGGAGCAGGTGGCCAGCTCTGGGCCCTGCAGCGGTGGCTGTCAGCGAACAGATGCTGCGTCGCCTGCGGACACTTCTAATTACTATCATTTGTATTTCTGACACCACTTGGATGAATGAATTATTTTGAGTTTGTGTCGATCTGATCACTTGGAATAAAAATGGACATGTTACTTTTTGCCAAAACTGCATGATTTTAGATTTAAGGCAGTCAGAAAATTGGGAATAAAATTGACGTACTGTGTAGTCAATTGTAAACACAAGAATTGTTTTTGGTTTTTTTAGATGTGTTGGATGAAAACCAAAGCAAACTGAGCGAGGACCTAATGGAGTTCCGCAGGGATGCGTCCATGCTCAATGTAAATTTTTGTTTTATTTTAATGTTTGTTTCATTTAATCTAGGCTACTAAAATAAAATGTGTCTCTTTCACTTTAGGATGAACTGTCTCACATCAATGCCAGGCTCAACATGGGAATACTGGGCTGTAAGGATTTAGTTTCCTTTAAAATAACTGATATTAACATTCGTTCATTGTGTTGTTTAATATATACTGACTTAATCTTTTCTTGTGTGCAGCATACGACCCTCAGCAGATCTTCAAATGTAAAGGCACATTTGTTGGACACCAGGGTCCTGTTTGGTGTCTCTGTGTCTACTCCACTGGAGACTTGCTCTTCTCGGGATCTTCAGATAAAACTATCAAGGTAACATGAACACACAAACACTGACAGAGCTTGTACTGGACTGTAATGTCTCCTCATGTATTGGTCAGAACCCACAGTTGGAACGAGATGAAATCATTTTTGATTTTCCCTTTAATTCCAACATGCCCACACCAGTGTGAGCGTGTTTTTGCCTTTACGTTTGATGTTGTACAAATTTCAACCTTTTTCACTCAACATCCACAGCCTTAAAAACAATCTGTATTTTTAAAGAACATCAATAGCACTATACTAGAAGTGCCACAACATCATCTTGGTCTTGACGATATCAAATAAGAGGTCTTCCGTGTGTCTCCATACGAGGGGAAGGCAGTGGTGGAAATCCCCACTTCTGTTAACCTTGGCCAAGAGCGACAGTAAATCACAGTGAGCTAACATACTCATGCAGCTCTAAGCCCAGCTGCACTTAGCTGTTTTATTGTGCGTGGGTTGTTTTTATTAACAAGAATGTTTGGGCCGGTCTCAAAGTCAATACGAGATTTAATTAATTTTTCCTTATGAAAACACTGAATTCCCCTTTATTCAGTTGCCTATTGTTTAAAGAAGAGGGTTTTTGTCTTTTTTAAAAATATATATCATAGATATTTTGAGGCATTATTATATTGTCATTTTTTATAGTCTACAATATTGCAATAAATATATGGTGGAGTTGTTATTGTGATATTATCGTTTGAGATTTTTATTAGTATTGTGATATAGTCCTCACAGTATTGTTACACACCTACAATATCCGAATAGTATGTATTATCCATACAGTTGTTATGATATTGTTCTCGTCCTTACAATATCACGATAAATATCATTCCATGGAGTAGTTATTGTGATAGTATGATTTAATTTTCATACATTCCTTCACTATCCCAACAAATGTTATACGGCTGAGTTGTTATGGTGATATTATCAAATTATTAGATTTCAGTATCGTTATATTCTTACAATATCGCACTAAATATCATACGATGGATTTGTTAGAGTGATATGAACTTATTGTGACATTTTCATATTCTTACATCCATACTTACCACATTAAGATATAATACCTTGTTTTTGTGAGTTGTTATAGTGGTATTATTGTATCGTTATAGTTCCATATCGTTACATACCTACAATATTACAATAGATTGTATACTATGTAAAAATATGATGTTGTTAACCCTCACTAAATGATGTTGTTCTTCTTTAGGTTTGGGACACCTGCACCACCTACAAGTGTCAGAAGACACTGGAGGGTCATGACGGCATCGTGCTGGCTCTGTGCATCCAAGGGTAAGGAAATACCCGTGTAAGACCCAATTAATCTCAAAATGACCAACTATTCCTTAAAGCATGACGTGGCTCTGTTCTGTCTCCATAGAAACAGGCTGTACAGCGGCTCCGCAGACTGCACCATCATTGTGAGTAACTTCCACCTTTCTTTTTTCCCCGTTCAGTGCGATGTAAACGTGCACTCATGTAGAGACGATGTGGTATCTTTGTGTGGTGATGTAGGTGTGGGACATCCAGACCCTGCAGAAGGTGAACACCATCCGTGCCCATGACAACCCTGTGTGCACGCTGGTCTCTTCTCACAACATGTTGTTCAGCGGCTCCCTCAAGGCCATTAAGGTACACTGCTGTCAAATAACGTCGAAAGCAAGTACACGCCTCTTGTATTTTGATGTACTGCTGCACTAAGTCACGTTCAACTATAGATATTTCGCATTCTGTGTCCTGCAAAGATTGAATTAAATCATAAGGAACTGGAATAGAAGTTTTGCTGCAAGCTTGTAAGCATGGTAAAAAAAAAAAAAAAAAATCAATGTAGGCCAATATAAACAGAAAAATGAAAAATGTGCTGTCCAGGCAAAGACTTGGAGATTCATTAACGCTGACACATTCCAACACTGTGAGACAAGCCTTAGCTCATGAATGCACGCACTCGGTAAAACTTTAGCAGGAGCACAGCAGGGAAATGTCAGTGGAGTGAAATATTAAACATATCCACAGTAAGAATGGATAGCCCAGGGTTAGGTTGAAAAAAAAACAAAAAAAAACAGCAGAGGGATGTTGTGCTTTGTGTGATGTCGTCAGTCTTACACAGGGACTTTCCTTTCTTACCCAACGGTGCCCTGCCTCCTCTCCCCTCCCCTTCACAGCTGCTCTTTATCTCACTCTACTGACATCACTGATATGACTGCTCACATCTGGGTTTAATGTGTATCTACAGAAGTGTTTTGTGCCGCATAGGCCCTGAATAAAAGAGTATTAGCCAACAAAAAATGGGAATTCTGCATGAACAATTTGGGTTTGACAAATCGACTGGCTACATGTGTGTGCTGTGAGTGAGGAGGTGGTGAACGTTAGCATTAATTAGCTGCTCTTGTCGCTAGTGGCTTCAAGCTACAAATCACTGGATGTGTTTGACTGTTATGATGGACTTGTATGGCAGGAACACCACATAGAGGAGCCTGAGTTAGATGTTTCCTGATCAGAGACTGTTAAACTGAGATCAGAGGAGAATTTGCATTGCTAAAGTGGTGAAGCTTAGATTTAAATAAAATACAAATTACAGTAATAGGCTTAAAGCTCCACTGCTCCAGCCTAGGGATCTCTCCTGCATCGCAGACATCACAGAATACTAATACATTTCACCAAACTGAAGTTTAGAGTTTAGTGCTAGCTTAGCTGCAACATCTGCGTAAGAACATCAGTGATCTCCTCCTCATCAAACATTACGTGATTGAATTGACAGTATTTATTGCCATTTTACATTGCCTTCCTTTTCTTTTTTCTACTTCCTGGAATGTCAAGACAAGCCAGTGTCGACCAATTGGGAGTGCTGCTTTTTCGAGCATGTGATTGGCCAAGGTTTTCCGTTTCTGAATAGATGTCATCTATTAAAATCACTTAAAATAAACAGTAGATGGTATCGTAGCCTGTTTTTTTTCACAAGTGATTGCTTTTACAATATACTATTTGGGATTTAAATCTTTTTACCAACTAGAAGAAAAAAATATTTAATAGAAATACATATTAGAAGCCTAATGGTTTGGTGGTTATCCTACTTAAAGACTTTACTTCCTTAGCATTCCTGCTCCATCTGTTATAAGTAAACAATACAGCAGCTAACATACTTGGGTAGGACTTATTTGGGTTGAATATTGACTGTATTCTCCCTCTTTTTCTAACTTTGTAATTTCTAACCTCACTCACATAAACAAATGGGAAATCCTGATGTTTGTTTTTGATCAGAATGAAATGGTTCATAAATGGTATTTTAATTGTAAATGTGTGTCTGTAGGTGTGGGACATAGTGGGCACAGAGTTGAAGCTGAAGAAGGAGCTGACTGGTCTGAATCACTGGGTCAGAGCTCTGGTGGCGTCCCAGAATCACCTGTACAGCGGCTCGTACCAGACCATCAAGGTAGGTCTGAGGAATCATTTCAGCGTCATTACGATCACAGCACTTCATGATGAACAATTTTAAAATAAGAATATTTAGAAGAACAGAGAACCAGAGATATTAG
>CM072155.1:6203474-6220639 GCA_036850595.1 Rhyacichthys aspro
GTAGAATACAAGACGTTAGATTTTTACATTGTGGTCTATGGGGAAAATCCTTTTCTGCAATACCTCAAGTGGCCATTAATCAAATTGGCAGCAGGGGAAAGGGGGCGGTGCCTTTTCCAGATCTTATGATACGTCCATGGTTTGAGCACAGAACCACATCACATAGAAATGCAGAGTGGAGCGGTGCAGTGGTCTTTCCAAACTGCCAGATTTTCAACAGTTCATATTGTAACACAATCAAATATCATCCTATCATCCACGCAACTTATATATTACTCAAAAACATTACTGGAAATGCGTCTACATCAAGCCAGTCCTATTTTCTAATTTTTAAAGCATTTCTTCTTTTCATGCTGCTGTGCAATGTGCTCCAGTAAGTGTACAGTGCATATAAAACAGCATCCCATTTAATTTGGTTTAAAAAAAAAAGTTATTTTAGGAAATTATAAAGAATCAGTAGTGGTTTGTCCTCTTTGTTCATTTCTAAATTGAAAGCAGATGCAGATGTCTCAATTGTACACTTTTCATTTGTAGGTGACCCAGAAGTCAATGATTACTGTGGTCTTAAGTACACTGACTATGTATGGAGCACACATTGTTCTAGTTCATTTCCGTTCTACTGTGTGGACGAGCCACTGATTCTGGTGAAGGAGAAGAAGACCTGGGAGGAGGCTTTGGAGCACTGCAGAGCTCTGACTGTGTTTGACCCCGTCCACCGCTACGACCTGGCCTCTCTGTTCACTCCTTATGTCTATCAATACGCTGACAAGATGTTAAAAGAGCACTTACCAGGATGTAGTGGACTAGCAGCTCAACCAGATGAGTCAGCGTGCGACAACAAGGTAAAGACAAGACCATCACACAGTCCTTTTAAAGACACCATTCTTTCTTACACCATGTTATTATATAATGACCTGGGAGACTTTCTATTCCTAATGTATGATATTTGACTCTGTTTGGTAGGTGTGGATCGGCCTGAGATACCTGGGAGATCAGTGGATCTGGGTCAGTGGAGAAAACTACAAGGAGCCAAGGGAAAACTGTCCTATCGATAGACGCTGTGGAATACTGGAGAGAAATAATACCCTTACAATACAGAGAAAGGGCTGTCAAAGTAAAGAATACTTTCTCTGCTCCAGAAGGCCTGGGATCTATTAGAATCACTCTCTTTGTATGAATATCTGCAGCTTCTGCAATATATATATATATATATATATATATATATATATATATATATATATATATATATATATATATATATATATATATATATATATTTCAGACCATTACCATTAGTAGTTTAGTCCTTGTTTAGGCCATTTAAATGGAGTGCAGCTGGTCATTTACCTGTAGATAACACATCTCTTAGACTTCCCTATATTCTCCTGTTATACTCTTTTTTCTTTTATTGTATATAATACAATAAGAGATAGAATATAGAGATATAATATATAAGATATAGCCTAACACAGACGAGTAGGTGGTACTTGGATAGTCAAATTATTTATGAGATGGTACTCACCGAGAAAGGTTTAAGAATCTCTGTTATAGCCCTTTCCAGAAACATATATTTCCCATTTATATGAGTGTGCAAGTTAAAGACTAAGGCCAAATCCCAATTCGACCCCTTAGTCCTTGTTTAATATACAATATGAGATGTATAAATGAGCATTATCAGGGGTGTGGGGGTGCGTGGACAATCAGCCCATTTACATTCACACTAATCTTTTTGATTTTAGATTTCTGGAGTTATCAGATTATTGTGTGATCATGTAAACACCATCTGATTTCCTTTATCTGATAGTGGCACTAATCTGATTATGATAAATCAGATTAACTCACCTAGATTTCTCCCCAATTCTCTGATGTCTTGGTGCATGTATACCTTTAATATGTAAAAAAAAATTGCTGCCATGTTCAACAAGACAAGACCGGATGTTTTGAAAATAACAGAAGAAGGTTCCACTATGCCAGGGTTTTTTGATCACATTTCTGAAGTGCATGTAAACAGATCTGATTTATACAATAATCTGATTACTCGCAGGTATCAGATTATTATGGTCATGTAAATGGAGTGTGTGTGTTGTAATGTGTAGAACTAAACAAACGCAGACTGCCAAACCAAACGATACCAACCAAACCAAAAAAGAAACAGATGGCGTGTCATGGGGGCTGGAAGTATAGGACAGCAGCAGCAGAGGGCCTGGTTAAATAGCCACCTGGGTCCCATGGGTATATCAGTCCAGGGACCTTACCAAGGCCCACTAGGGGGCATCAGGCTAATCTTGTCAAGCAGATCTCTCTTTAACACTCTTTGATGGGGAAACACAGGGTGATGCCATAAAGTGGGGCTGCTCAACTGTGATTGGTTATTTCAGCAAAGAGGGAGGGTCTAATGTAACTCCTATCATGTGATGAGCCCCCCTCTTTTCATCCACTGCTGCGTTAAACACTAAATGATAAATATCTGGGGCAGATGCTTTCACTTCCTGGAATATGGATAATTGTTTTTTGTTTTCTTTCTTCATCTTCTGGATATCTTTGAAAAAAAAAGACGTGAAAAAAAGAGTGAACCACACTTGAACACAAATGACCTAAAGAGTTAACACTGTGTTTGTATTTCAATTGTAATCTAAATAAATGGTTCATTCTGTTTCCCTTTCCCCTTTTCCTAAATTATTCAATACATAATGTTTCCTTGCAACCAATTTATATCTTGTCTCCTTCATTCACACATTCAAGTTCCATAGACGACTCTAGTTTTCTGCATAGAGTCAGCCTCAGATCATTGTAATAGCCATTATAGCCTACACCTTCCAAACATATTTACTGCTGTGATTGCTTTCTTGTCAATCAACTTAACTTCACATTTCTTTAAATATTATACATAAAGATTCACTTGCATCCATCCATTCAGCTAAATTTAGGCCACCTTTGAATTTTGAGATTCAAGCCTCAAGAAAGAACTGTTGTAAATAAGAATTGCCCGTTTTCAAACTTACACAATACAATGAAGTGGCTTTTAAAGTGTAAGTAGTCTACTGACCTAGAAATTAGATTGGAGTTATACAAAGCTTTTTAAACGTCTGTGCTCATGGGATATTGTTGAAAGGTTAAAACTAAACAGACTAATAGACCTTTTGGAGTATTTTTTATTTTAGGAGAGAACAACCCTTGATTATGATCAAGATTGTTTAGTTAAAAATCAGTTAAAGATATTAGCGTATTCAATATACAGTAGACAGCGCCTAAATACTGAGTCTAGCAATTGAAGGGGCAGAGTTATCAAAACGTCATCCATTTGAAACAACCAATCACAGCCCATACTTTCTAGCATCAACCGAAGCATAGGTCCTTGTAGCTTGTAGCCTTTAGCAGCCAAAATGCTTGTGTATTAAAGCAGACAACTATCAATATCACCAATAACAATAATGATGGATTCGATTTATATAACGAATGTTCTCTACCCACTCACTGACAGTCTGCCATTTGCACGCACCATTTTGTTCATGGAGATTTTACTCTTTATCGGTGGATGTCTTTGTAATAAAAAAAAAACAAAAAACACAAACAACTACTTATTTTCTGACTTTTGGCTACAATACTTTTTTGGATATTTTGGAATAGGTTTAATTGAAAACACATCAACTGTTCTAGTATTTGTCCAAGAATCTGATTTTCACACATTCAAATGATGATGATGTCAAAGTCAGTGGTGAACGTGGCAGTCAAATGTAGTGTTTTGTTTGTCACTGGTGCACAGAGCCATTCAAATAAAGTCTTAAGACGCAGACAGTGGTGGAGGTAATACTCAGTTTCTCTGCTTAAGTAAAAGTACAGATAAAGAGGGGGAAAAGTACAAATATCACATTAAACGTATTACTGAAGTGAAAGTATTAAAGTTCTTGCTTTTAAATGCACTTTAAAGGAGCTATGTGTAAGATTTTAAGAATAAATAAGGCTTTTATTTGCCCAGAAGTCAGCCTGTCAATGCTGTGATGAGAGGGATGACATTTTAAGTATCCTACTTGGTTGCCTCCATAAGCCTGTAGCCTCATTTCATTGAGTCGTATTCGGGTCGGATTTCCCGCGAAATCGAGGCGGATGTGACGTCGTGCGCGTTCTCCTCTCCTTGGTCTTGGACTTTCCTGCGCGGCGGCCATGACAGTCAGCGGCATTAGTTCGCGTTAGTTTTGAGATGGACTCTGCAGACACAAATAACCCCGAACGACCTCCAGCACAGCAACACAGCACAACCCAGAAACCAGACAAACTACACGCAAAGAACGTTTTATCGAGCGAGGCCCGCAGACCCAAAGGAGTGTGACCGGCGCCGGAGGAAGACGAGCCAGAGTCGGCCGCGAGAGCGAAGAACTGCTCTGGGGATAAAACAGACCCAGAATCGGCTTTCTTTTCATTCAGAAGGTTAGACATCATCACTGACCATGTAAAATATCTTGTGATGCTTTGTTATCAGTTGTCTAATGCTAAATAACAATAGCATGCTTCCGAAACGGGGATGCTAACTAGCTAACAGCAACTCTCTAAATAAGTTTGTGTTTTGAATGGATTAAATACCTTCAGACCGTAACTTCGTTATGATCCTGACTCCTGAGGCTTATGAATCTGATAAATGTGCAGTCCTAGCTTTTCTTACTTATCGGCTGTCTTCACTCAGCAGCTAATGCTAACTCTGTGTGGCATTTTTGAGTTGCATTAACATTGGCTCGTTTGCTAAATAAACACCAGAAAACGCGAGCCATTACACTAACGTTACAACTGTCTGTTAGACCAAATGTAATTGTCATCACAGACGAGCTAAAGGTAACTCTACCTCACGTCTTTCACTGGTTACCTCCTTATATTCATGTCATTATTTACAGGTCTGTTTGTTTTAATGAAAATCACATCCGCTGGTCTCGGTTGTGATACACAGTACGACACACAGAGCGTATATACAAATAAAGTAAACATATGTGGTGGGATTAGCTGTGCTTGTGCATTTATTTGTATGTTAGGTGACTAATAATCAAATGGTAAGCTGGTTAGTAACATGGAGGTAATCGATCAATGAAAATGTAGTTATATTTTGTTTATTTGTTGAAAATACAGTGGCCCTGTCAATAGTAATGCTGTTGTAAATATTGTATTTTCCTGTATTCTAACAGTAGGTGAATTGTTTACAGCTATGAGAAAACAACAGTGGAAAACACCAAGAAAAAGAAGACTGGATTGCCACACCATCCTGAATCAATAACTGCAGGATCTGACAGGTAAGTTTGTTTTCAGTTAGTATTTCAGATAAAAAATGAACTCAGATGTGATCATTCCTTTTATCTTAGACTCTAAATTCAATATATTTAGGCTCTGTGCTGAGGTGTACTGCACCACGTCAGCGGTGAGCACGAGTGGGCCCTCAGCAGATCCAGCATGCACCTCTGGATGTGGGACCAAGAGGTCATGGGCCAGATGACCCTCGGGCCCCTGGTCTCCTACCTGGGGTTGTGTCTGAACTGGCCCAGACACAACTCTGCAGAGGACAGGTATGTCAGCCACATGTCCACAGTCCTTACCTGTCTCTCAGAAGGAACCGTTATGTTCAGGTATCATGCACCAGTGGAGAAGACTAGCCTGTTTTGTTATTTACATCATAATATCAATATGCACTTATCTACAATGCTGTGGACATGTTTGTTACCTGTCAAACTTTATCTGTATTATCTATGTACTGTATGTTATAATAAAGTAAATAAATTAATTAATGTCATGACTGTAAAAATGACACCAATGCTTATTATTCTCTCTCTCTTTCTTTAGAACATGACTTCAGCCTCAAAAACAAAGGGCAGCAATAAAAAGAGACAGTGCTCAAATACAGCAATTCCTTTACAATAAATATGTGCAGGAAAGAATCTATAAAATATATATTTATTTCTGCCTGTATATAAACACCATATAAGACTTTCAATTAATAAAACAAATGAAAGCATTATTTTTTTTAAATCTAGTTTTCTGAAATAAAAACAGCTCCATGTGGTGTGCTGAGGCGCCCTGTTGGATACTCCTGCAGTATTTGTTTTCTAGATCTGTTGTCATGACTGGGCAGTTCAGGCAGGTGCACCGAGCTGGCTGACCCCTGTTGGGTTCGGCTGGTCCTGGTGTGGCTCTCTCCGGCACATCCACAAAAAACCCCTCACAGACGAGTTCCATTCATCTGGAGCACTTCATCCTTCTCCGGAGACAGATGCTGCAGTCACTGTTAGTGATCTCCTCCACAAGAGCTTCAAACTCCAGAGTCCTGAGAAGAGAACAATAAAAATAAATGACATATTTGTTCTTTTCTTGAGCTAAATTTCATGTTAGAGGTATTCTGAATGACACCAAGAGTAAAATAAACAAGGATAAGCTGAAATGATACAGTGGGGTTACATTTATGTTGTCTCAACCTAATGCCAGACCAAGTTAGTAGTGGTACCTAGAAACAAGCAAAACTCCTGTACTTCGTAATATGTATTTTGCTTTTCTCCAGAATAAATAAGAGGTCAGTGAGTGTTGTTTTGGTGCTTGTCACTGATGTTTTACACAAGGTTTAGGAACAGTGCAGCTGTTTAGACATTAGCTGATCGAATAAAAATGAAATGCTCTAATGTCTCGGAAAAATAACAGAAATAGTAAAACATTATGTATCGTATCCCGTCTGATAGAGATAAGTTTACTAACTTTTGCCGTTATTCTGCTGAGACTCCTGTGTAAACACTGCAGGGTCTCGACGGAAACTACGTGAGCTAGTGATAAAGCTAGCTATAGCTAAGCTAACGTTTGTCAACGCTTTTTTGACAAACGTTACATACAGTCAGTAATATATCACACATAGTTCACTCTAACTACTGTATTGTGTTGAAAAACACTTTATAAAACATGCTATTGTCAACATCTTGCCTCTGTCTCAAGAGTTCACTCTCTGTCAGTCTCAAGAATCAAGTATCGTTTAGTCTCAAATAAAGTTTGTCAAACTTTTAGAAGTGTAACTTCTCTTACGGGGTGCACGGTAGCGGAGTGGTTAGCGCTCCCGCTTCACAGCAAGATGGTCGTGAGTAAGAATCCCGGCCGACCCAAAAAACATCGTTGGCCGATTGTAGCCAACCCAAAAAACAACAATGGCTAACTCTGGTCTTTCTGTGAGGAGTCTGCATGTCCTCCCCGTGTCACCGTGGGTTCTCTCCGGGATCTCCGGCTTCCTCCCACCGTCCAAAGACATGCATGTATAGGTGAATTGGTGACTCTAAAAGTGCCCCTAGTGGATGACTGTGCAAGTGAATGGTTGTCTGTCAATGTACGTCTAAGTGTCAGCCCTGCGACGAACTGGCCACTGTCCAGGGTGTACCCCGCCTAAGGCCCAAAGCAGCTGGGATAGGCTCCAGCCACCCGCGACCCCACAAAGTGGGATAAGCGGTAGAAGATGAATGAATGAACTTCTCTTACCTCCTCCGTAAACATGACTCCAGTAAATCTCAGAGTCTGTGTTGAGTCTGTAAAAGAGGCTCATACGAACGCGCGCGTGAGAGCGAGCGCGACACTGACTGCAGTTCCTCTAACGGCCACAGGTGTCAGTAACTGGTAGAAATTTATGAAAGTTACACAATGGCCCTTTAAAGTATAAAAGTAAAAAGTCTTTGACTCAACTTCAACAATTAATCATTATAAAGCTGATTTATTTTCTTAAAAAAAAGGTTGATTGGATAATAATTCAGAGGGATTATAAACTCATTAATGTCAGAGACTGTTTCCTTGTAACAGAACATGAGTGATGAGTGGTGGCTGAAGATCTGATCAAATCATTATCCTACTGATTAATTCATAGTTTGAC
Source organism: Rhyacichthys aspro (assembly GCA_036850595.1). NCBI lineage: Eukaryota > Metazoa > Chordata > Actinopteri > Gobiiformes > Rhyacichthyidae > Rhyacichthys > Rhyacichthys aspro. The sequence continues at coordinate 6,211,342 of CM072155.1, forward strand.
AGATCAGAGGGAGATGCTGTGTTCAAACTATAAGGTTAAGGTAAATAGTTATGTAGCACTTTAACATTTAATTTAAGGTTTTGTACATTTACAACAATTTACAAATGAATATTTACTTGCGCTTGTAAAGCCGATGTACAAATGTAGTGGAGTAGAAAGTACAGATATTTGCTCTAAATGTAGTGGAGTAAAAGTAAAAATCTACTTAAATAATGTACAAATACTTGAAAATTGTACTTTACCTTGTATTTTTGTTACTTTCGGCCACTGCACGGAGACCACACATTAAATAAACAAAGAATAGTTTGAAAGTTGCTGATAATGTTTGAGCTGTAAAAAAATATGAATCTCATATTACCTTTTCTCAGCCCTAGAAGGTTTTTGGTTGATTCATGATTAAAGTGACATGAAAGAGTGACCTAAATCCGTGTTGTGAAATGGGCTTGAGTGATGGTGCAACCTTAATGGGACAAATTTTTTTTTACTGTTGCATTTAGTTTGACAGTTTAATCACTAACAGCTTATTGTAACAAGAATCATCTGTAAAAAAAAAAAAAAGACGTGACGAAGACCTTAAGACGTGCTCTAGGCTTTATAATTAGGATTGTAATGGATGAGTATGATCACAGCGATATTTTGGCCAATCACAGCTTACTTCTGGTAAAAAAAAGAGCCCTCCCATTGGTCGACGCTGATGTCAACAACGAAGGACCAAGGAATTAAAAGGATATGGGTGATTACATTGCAAAATACGCTTAACACGCAAAACTGCTCATAAATGTTGGCAGTGTCTTGTCGTTTAACAAGGCGGTAAACTCCAAAGCTAAATGTTCAAAAACTTTGATTTAATATAAAGTTTGAGTATTTTGTAATAAAGTTGTGATTGTCTAGTTTTAACTTATTTTCAAATAAAAGAAGCAAATAGAAGAAAGGTTTACTAGGCTGCTGTGGGGGAGAGTGATGGGACTGAGACAGGGACAGCAAAAACAAAATCGGGTACTTTAGTTTAAAGATGAAGTACAGCCCCAGTAGCATTAAAGGAATGGCTTGGAGGCCTGTGTTTCTTCTGCGAGCACAAGTGTCTCAGGTTATGTTCCTATATAAGATATGAATCCTATTTGAAGTGAACTTTCAAAACTTAGATTTGTTGACATTCATTGGTAAAAAGATAGGTGTCTAATGATGTGAGAGGCTGAACTTTACATCCCAAAAGCTGTACCAGTTTCTTCTTTGAATATAACTGTTCACACAAGAACAAGACAAGCTTCACTTAGAAAAACTTACAAAAAACAAGCTAATAGGTTTAGAGGAATAATATCAAACGCTTATTTAGGATGCTTCGTTCACTGGAATGACTTGTTGGTTTGCAAAAAAACGGTACTTTAGGTCACTGCCACAGTATTGGTCAGAAGCAGCAACAGTCTGAGAGAAATCACAATCCTCTGAACAGAACAAGTTGGATTTGTGATGTAAGTAATGCGTTATAACACTTGATTATAAATATTAAATCTATAAAATATTAAGCGTGGTCCAATCAGCATTTCTGAGGCATATCTTGATCACTGAAAGAGTTATTGGCCGAAACCCCTCTCCGGTCACAAAGCCTATTTAATATTCAATTACTGGTTTTCCGCTGCATTCATTAGAATGTGGCAGCCATGACACAAGTCCTGTCCTTGTCTCTATATTTTCCATCAGTAAAAATTCAGCAATTACACAGATTTTCTCAGATATAAAAGTAAAACCTCATTTTACAGATTTAGAACCCATTATGGTGTTATTTACCTCCAGCCACATCTGTGCTGTTTCTGTCTTAGGTTCAGTGAAGGCAGCAATAATCAGCCAATCAGATCATTTGTAGGTTGTTTCTGGGGCTGCAAAACGTTAAAAAGTACACAGTGGAAAATATAGTTAGCATGTTTGATTTTCTGAGGTAATTCAATAAGACTCTAGTGTTGATAAAGTTAAAGTTTCTGTGGATTTAAAAAAAAGATGGTTGGTTGTGTTCAGAGTAAAGGTTACAAGTTCCTATGACTCACCTTCAAGTGACAAATGTATAAAAAGAATGACTTAATACTAAACACCAGCCATAACATTAGCGTGGCTGTGATTATCTGAACAAAATATCAAGCATTATACAGTATTTTCTTGCAGAAATAACAAAGTGCATGTATTTTCTATTAAAACAAAGCAAAAGGAAGAAACCACTCCTCTGGATCCTTTTTCCTTCATTTTTCCTTCAGTTTTTATTCTCAAAATATGTTCCCCTGTTTACGGCTAGGGCTATATTTACGTGACGAGCCAGTGTATGGTCTCCATTAACATGCTCCTCATGTAAACACTATTATACAAAGCTATGTTTTGCATAGTCAAAAAACACTGTCAGGAGACGTCTTCCTCACCCTCATCATCATCAAGACAAGATAGATCTGAACTCTTGATATCCACAGAAGTTAGAGCTGCCATTACTGCTGCTGCTGCTGCTGCTGCTGCTGCTGCTGCTGCTGAAACAAGGTGAGAGTGCAAAATAGGTGAATTCTTAGTTCTCTGTTCTCAGAATATAGTATGGTAGATTATGGATGAGTTTACATAAACAGCTGTGTTCATAATAATAGCAGTGTGTTTTAAAAAAGTGAGTAAAGCTTAATATCCTTATACCTTCTATTCCAATGGGGTAATTGTCTTGTTTAAACACGCAAGTGTTTTGTTGTATTCAAACTGGTGTGTGATAAATAAACCCAACCCTGGGAGGCATCCCTGGCAGCTCAGGTAGAGCATACACCTAGGACACGGGAGACCTGGGTTCTTGTCTCGGTCGAGTCATTTTGTCCAGTGCCATTACTCACTCTCTTTCACCCTGCTTCCTGTCCAGCTACTGTCAATCTATCGATGAGGACCAAAAAGCCCAAAAAATAATTGTTAAAAAAAAAAAAAAAAGCCCGACAATGTTTCCAATGCTTTTGTGTGTATGAAAATAAAAGATATTAAAAGGATTTTGAGGATTTTTACAAACAGCTATTATTATGAACACAACTGAATATGAAAAGGACTTTTCATAAAAACCCACAGGCTATTTTCTTCTGTTCCTCTCAATAGTTGTCTAATCACATTAAAGTATATGTTATTACTCCTTCTGTATTGTCTGCAGGAGCCGTCCTCTGCAACATGATGAAGAACATGCTCATAATGTTGCCTCTGCTCCTTCATTCTCACGTGGAAGCAGTTGGTTTACGTGTGCCAAAATATGTCCACCACAGCTGGCTGCCCATGACATGGCAGACTGCACAGGACAACTGCAGAAGATACCACACTGACCTGGTCACTATCAGAGATGAAGAAGACAACAGGCACTTTTTTACTGACCAAGGGTGGATTGGTTTGTACCGAGACAGTCCCACCTCTGAGTGGAAATGGAGCTTCAGAAATGAATCAGCCAACTTCACTATGTTTCCAGGCAAGTTATTTTCATTTCAACAGTGGGAATTGGACTATTGAGCGCACCTGAATATAAACCGCACCCACTAAATTTGAAAAAATAAAAACTTTTTTTGTACATACATAGGCCGCACAGAAAGACACAGAAAGATTTTTTTTTAAAATTTTAATTAAATAAATGCTTTTTTCCGAAAAGTGCCTGTAACACGGCTGGTTAAAAAAATAAAAAATACAGTAGCCTACCGGAAAAGACATTGATCGCTTTCTTCATCTTCCTCCTGTGCACTAAAACCTCTAAAGTCGTCTTCTTCACTGTCAGAATTGAACAGCGTCAGAATTACTTCGTCACACACTTTCTCAGTCTCTCTTTCGTTGTCGCTCTCAGTGTCTCTTTCGTCTCGAGGCAAATTTGAGAAACTTGAAAGTTGCATCAGGTCCATTTCTTCGTGTGTTTTTCACGATGAGGGTGTGTGCATGAAGCACAAAATCACTGATCTGAAGAATTTTGTGTGAGTGCGTTTGATTTAATTCGAACAGTTTCATTGGTCCACTGTGACCTGTTTGGTAATTTTATTGGTCTGATGTGACGAGGCTAAATGTATTGGCGGCATGAAGCTCGTTAGCCCGTAAAAATCCATAAATTAGCGGCTTATAGTCTGGAAATTACGGTAGTATATTTTCCCCATTTCTCGAACTATGCAAAGGTATGTGAGCCCTGCGACAAACTGGCCACTGTCCAGGGTGTACCCCGTCTAAGGCCCAAAGCTGCTGGGATAGGCTCCAGCCACCCACGACCTCCAACGGGACTAAGCGGTAGAAAAAAACATAAATGAATGCAAAGGTATATGCTGCAAAAAACAAATTTGATGAAAAATGCAAGAGCACAGCACTTTTTTATATGAATGAATGTGAACTCATGCACATTTCTGAAGTCTTTGCTAATTAGCGATGTGCATTGGGTTGGATTGATTTCACTGTTGACAAATACCAACAATGCCAACGATCTAACGTGTCTTGTTTTTTTTTTTTGTCTCTGCAGCTGGACTTGTCTCGGATCAAAACTGCGCCTTTAAGAGGAACGATCGCTATGACTGGGAGATTGACGCCTGCGGTGGCTACCATTCATTTCTGTGTTTCGATGAAAGGCTGGTTCTTGTGAAGGAGAAAAAAACATGGGAGGAGGCGCTGGCTCACTGCAGGTCCATGGAGGTGAAGGACCCGACTCGCCGCCACAGCCACACCTTCGACCTGGCCACTCTGCTCACTCCAGACGACCACGACTACGCCCGAGAGATAATACAAGACGCCAAGACTGAACAGGTAGGACGTTTTCTTCAAATTAAATATAGGTTTCAGCTCATCGTCCTGACTTTGTTGGTCTGTCTCGTGTCTGGTAGGTGTGGACTGGCCTGAGATTCCTCGGAGATCAGTGGGAGTGGGTTGGCGGTGAGGAAGTACAATATGATGATATCCGGGAATGTCCGTACATTCTGCGCTGCGGCACGCTGGAGAAGAATAGTTCCCGTCTTCATGACAGAGCCTTGTGCAGTAATAAATTCAATTTCCTCTGCTACATGAGACCCTAAGGACTTCGACGCCTTCAACGGTTAAAGTCAATTGTGCAAAATAAAACTCACTGGTCTAACTAGGTTTTAAATGCTGTATATACGCCTTTTAAATAATATTCTTTGCATTTGGCTAGCTGAGAAAAATAGACAATTAAAGCTCCATAGAACCCAGTAGAAAGTGTGTAAAGGGGAGTAAGGTAACAGTAAACTGTAATAGGAATCATATGTGAAAAAAAAGAATGTTATCGGTACTTTATTGTCAATATGTCAATGTTCTGCCATTATCGGAAGCTTTGGCCAGTCACATGCTCACACTGAAAGGGGTATTGTGTACGATGTTAACAAGGAAGTAATAGCTGATAATGAGAAGTGTCTATTCCAACAATGGCTACATCTGCACACACAAATAAACAGCACCAAAAAGAAAAACATAGCTTTGTATTTGTCCATGAATTGGTGGTTTTGGACTTCCGTGATGAATCTCTCGTCGTCCGTGGTCTCAAATAACCCCCGGGACCCCGTCACTGCACTTGTGACCCCCGTGTCAGAGGATATGACATAATACAGCATAGCGAGAGTTCGCGGAATTTGTTTTATTTTGAAATATACAGGATCCACAACGCTGGCCCGGGTCTGACTTCCTGTCTGGCTCGTGTAATTTCTTCAACTTCATGAAAATCCACATGCGGCGTCCGGAAAAAATAGACTCCTTGTGGAAACCTTCCGGGGCTCCGGATCAGGAGACGTAACACACCGCAGCTGGTGTAAATGCTTGCACTGACTACAACGGTTTCTATTCCGTATCTGTTCAGCAATCAGTGTAAATTAGGCGTTATACAGAGATGCGGCTTTTCTATTAATTTTTCTTCAGCCTCAGGGGGGCGCTCTAGCAGGAAGTGCAAAAACGAGACAGGCAGCGGTAGTCAGTACAAACAAGAAAGCGCCAGTTTTTATTCTTAGCACATGCAACCCAAGACGCACAACAGCAAAATACTGTAATATTTTTACCCTCATCCCCTCATAATCAGTGACTTTTCTGTTTTGTTTGATCAGCACTTTTACTGCCGTGTTACAGGCACTGTTCGGAAACAATCAGTTCAGGCATATGAATAAACACTTATGGTACAAAATCTTTCTATGTAAATATCTTATTTCTCAGCCTGGATATCGGCGGCTTATAGTCTGGTTATATGTGACAAAATATATATATCTTTTAAATTTTAGTGGGTGTGGCTTATATTTAGGTGCGCTCTATAGTCCGGGAAATACGGTAAATCTGTTCGTAAATGTTTCTTGTAAATTTGTTTTGAAGAGGTCAATTTATTTTGACTTTGGTAAAAGTGTTTTTACAAGTTAATTTGTTCAATAAAAGATCAATTTGGGAATGTAAGAATGTTTCATTTTTTTAAATGTGTTTTGTACTTTGTAAATTTGTTTATCACTGTGAGCTGAGGACCAGGGGCGGGGCCGAGAGCATGGATCTACAGCCACAGAAACAACAGAGAATGTAGAGAGACCAGGGCCAGCTCACAAAAAGGCTTTTAACAGAAGAAATAATGTTTTAAACCAGGCTTTGGACATAAACAAAGATAAAAAAAAAAAAGTCCTTGGTTCAGGCGTTCTTATGGGATGGGGTGGGGTCTTCCTACATTTGGGTTGTTCAGTATTAACAAAGTAAGAAAGGCCGCTAAAGGGTATGAATGAGCAGTATTCAAGTTGGGTGTGTTTAAAATAAATAAATTCTTGTGCTCCAAAGCCAAAACCTCACTTTCACTTCCTGAAATATTCAGGTTTGAGATTTATTAACATTTTGGATTTACCAAGAGCACTGTTGATGTTAAATAATACAACTAATCCTCAAAAGTGCAACTTGCCTAATAATTGTTCGGTGGTTATGGTTATTTCACTAAAGTCTTGCCAGAGTCTATTACAAAAGTCCATTATCAGCAGAGTTCAGCTAACTTTGTACGTAAGTCACGTGACTATCAACGACAGAAAACAAACGTGTAGTGTCCAAGACCGTTCACAAATTGAATCACTATATAGTCCTCTATATAGTGCAGCACTATGTAGTGATTGAGGGGTTAGGGGCTAGGGAGGGGATTCGAACACAGCCATTATAACATATATTAATACACTGATCTGTGCCCGTAGGCTAACTCTGACTCTCAACAGGGCTGGTGCCGCATCACACTCATGACCCCTACCTCCCGCAGTACTATGGTTAGTACTTCCTCTGTGTGGACCAATGGGAGTGTCCCTTATTTGAGAGTGAGTATGTGCTTGGCCAAAGCTTCCTGTTTGAGCTGAACTGGTGCAGAGAATTAAAATCATTGATAATAATAACTTACAGCAACTTAGCAGCATACTGCAATAGTAATAATCCGTGAATAACCTTAACACATCATCCAAGTTTTTTTAATTAAAGATTAAAGAGATGAGAATGTACCAGAAGCTTTGGACAGTCACATCCTTTCTACCATTGTTCTACTTCCCTTATCGACAAGTAACAAAAAAAGTGGTTTTAAAAGGAAAAAAAAATAGAGGAAAGGGACGCACGGGTAAACGTGAATATTGGCAAAGCATCCACACAATGTTTAAAGAGGCAGGGATAAATGCAGGTTTAAGGTAAGCTTTAAATTTCAGTTTAGTGTAATGTATTAACATTGCGGCACAAAATTGGTCTAGTTTTTTACTTTTTACATAAAAGAAGAGCAGGAGAGTGCCCTGGGCTGCTGTTGGGGGTGAGTGGTGGCAGTTAAGACAGAGAGAGATAAAATAAAATTGGGAAGTGGCTCTTTAGGGTCTTGTTTTTTCACAGATAATTCCCATTTCAATGTGCTATTAGATAAATTAACAGGTTTTTGTTTAGTTTTTTTCTAAATCCAAGAAAAACTCTCCTGGGGCAGACTGCAGAAGGTTAGTAAAGAAACAGGTCAAGATACTCAACTAAGACTTTAATTTAAGTATTATTAGTATCTTGGCCTTAGGACGCCTACAGGAGTGGAGACAGGGCCCTGTACAGGCAGGCCAGAAACACACTGACAAAGGAGATCATGGCCAAGAGGTGCTACTCTGAAAAGCTGAAGGACAATTTCTCAGCTAACGATCCAGCAACAGTGTGGAGAGGCCTGCAGGAGATCACCAACTACAGGAGACGCCCTCCCCCCACTGCTGGAGGTGACAAAGCCCTGGCTGACGACCTCAACAACTTTTACTGCAGACTTGAGAGGGACCACTTCACTCCTGCCCCTCACCCCTCTGCAGCTCCTCTTCCTGCCCTCCTTCCCCCACCACCCACCAACACTGACCCTGGCACCACAGCACTCACCTCACCACCTTCCCCCTCCTGCTCTCCTGACCCACCGACGCTCCGGTTCAGCGAGGGAGAAGTGAGCCGGTTGCTCCTCAGGCTAAAGACAAGAAAAGCTCCGGGCCCGGATGGAGTGTCCCCCTCCTGTCTGCGTGCCTGTGCAGAACAACTGGCTCCCATCTTCACCCAGCTCTTCAATAGATCTCTGGAGCTAGGTGACGTTCCCTCCTGCTTCAAGCGCTCCACCTTCATCCCAGTACCAAAGAAATCCTCCATCACAGGACTGAATGACTACAGACCCGTCGCTCTGACATCTGTGGTCATGAAGACCTTTGAACGCCTGGTGCTGACCCACCTGAAGTCTCTCACGAGCGACCTGCTAGACCCTCTGCAGTTTGCCTATCGGGCAAACAGATCAGTGGACGATGCAGTCAACATCGGACTGCACTACATCCTGCAGCATCTGGATCGCCCGGGGACCTACGCACGGATCCTCTTTGTAGACTTCAGCTCGGCGTTCAACACCATCATCCCCCACACCCTCTGCTCCAAACTGTCCCAGCTCACTGTGCCACCTGCCCTCTGTAAGTGGATCTACAGCTTTCTCACGAACAGAAGCCAGCAGGTGAGGCTGGGACAGTTCACCTCGGACACTCTGACCACCAACACCGGCACCCCCCAGGGATGTGTCCTCTCTCCACTGCTCTTCTCCCTTTACACCAATGACTGCACCTCCTCTGACTCCTCTGTGAAGCTCCTGAAGTTTGCAGATGACACCACTGTCATTGGTCTCATCCAGAACGGCGACGAGTCTGCTTACTGACGGCAAGTGGATCAGCTGGGGCTCTGGTGCAGTCAGAACAACCTTGAGCTGAACACGCTCAAGACGGTGGAGACACCCCCTGCTCCCCCCCCCCTCACAGTCCTCAGCAGCCCTGTATCCACCGTGGAGAGCTTCAGATTCCTGGGCACAACCATCTCA
>CM072155.1:6220739-6295155 GCA_036850595.1 Rhyacichthys aspro
CTTGGTCTCTGCCGACAGCAACCATACACTTCAAAACATAGTTGTACATAAATTTGCAAATATTCCTTTCTTTCTGAATGTCGCAATGCCTAAGATATTTAAAGCCTGCCAAAACTCTATGCTTCGTTGTAACTCTTTAAATTACTTTCTGCGTACAAAGCGTTGTTGTTGTTTTCTACCTACTTTCCTATATGATACCTCTTTATTGTGATTGCTGTGGGATTTCTCAAAGAGCCAAATGTACAAGACGACGCACAGACCGACATCCACCCACAGCAGCTCCTGTTTCTGGGTGGAAAAACACCAGACGCTTTTTCAATCAGGCAGCCAGCTCTGAAACACACACATACTATCCACATACAGTCAGACACCACTGAGGGGCAGCTTAGTGGAGGGGTCATCAACTAAATTTGTTTCTTCACAGTTCTGTGGGGCTAGACTTTCAAACTAAAATTAAGGTAAATAAATAATTACATACCATCACTTTTTCCTATTATTTTCTCAGATTTCTTCACGGTTAAATATCTTTATTGTTTTTCTTTTTTGACTGAAAACTTTGATTATTTGAAGTTTAAAAAAAACCCATAAAATAACACACAAACAAAGATATTAATTTTTACTAAATGAGCTCAGTTTCAGTCATATTTGAGTCATTTTAGAAGCTACTTATTTTTCTCCTCATGTTTTCTGATTTTGGTAATGTGCTCAGGGGCCAGATGGGAAACTGTGGAGGGCTTGATGTGGCCCCAGGGCCGCCAGTTGATGATCACTGGTTTAGTGATTTTATGAGTTAACAGTCCATCCAAAGCCTTCATAGAAACCACATTGGAAATATGAACCTGACAAATCATAGATGCACCAAAGGGGGATATAGCCACTTGAAAACAAAAACTGCAATAAAGAAGGCATTTACTAATGAGATGAGTTTGTGTCCTTTTTTTTTTTTTTTAATTTTAGCCAGACTTTTTGGTCAAAAAAGTGGCACCGCACCTAAAGAAAGGCCTTTGTGTATTATTCTCATTTTATTACTATATATACAGTTTATGTACTATTTTGTTGTCTAGAATCATTACAAATGAGAGTACAAAAAAAGGTCAAGCAGCCAAATGCCTTAATTCTTCCTGCACACATCTTTTGCTTAGTTTGTCCTCTCTGGGCACCTGTAGAATCAGGTTGTGACACTAGCTTCGGTTGAGCTTTAAATGTCACTTTTCCAAGACAGACAAATGCATGGAGTTATTTTGATGTAAATATAATAACGAAACCATATTTTTGACTGATTCTATTATACTATACACTAGAACAGAGATGCCCAAAGTGGGGCGGGGGCCTTTATTGGCCCACCAAGGGTTTGATTTTGCTGAAATTGCATACTGACTACTACTACTACTACTACACTATCTTCAGTGACAGTTGCGCACACTTGGCCATTGGTAATGGTCTATTCCTTTGAAGAGGAGCCAATGGGTATACAGTATATACCCAAGAAACAGCCTACTGCCCTGATGCTGACAATAATTTCAAAAAAGAAACACAGGGAACTATAAGATAATTTAGGTAAGTTTGTGCATGTGTGCACATTTGCGTACTTTGTAATCCAAAGTCCTGTTTTTATAGATTTTTTTAAAGGTCTAGGTAAAACAGTGGAGGTTTGGGTCCAACAGCTTAAATTTGCAGGCTTCCAATTAGAGTAGTATAGACCAGGGCACATAGACAAAAGGCATTTTAAACAAACCTTTTAATTACAAACAAAAGATTTTTGCGTTTGGCCCAAGGCGCACTAATTTTCATTTTGGCCCTCCAAAGGAAAAAGTTTGGGCCCCCCTGTACTAGCACATACTACAGCATTCACATAATGCACCTTCAACTTCATTCACATTTTACAATCATACATTATGGCGTTTGGTAGTGAATCACATATCAATGCACATTCAATTTTTTTCCCTGAACTGAAGCTACAGGTTTTTGTAGTGCACCAGTAAACAGTGTACACCATACACTGTAACTCGGTGAATAAGGAAGTGTTTTTTATCATGTTTCTTCACAAAATAGTTCAAAACAGTTCACACATCTGCTTAGCTTTCAACTTGAAATGACTTAACGAGTACAAAAGCACAGCCAGTTCATGTGAGTTTAATTTTGAGATTCTCATAAATGTCAGCTGTATTCGGGTTTCTTGTGTGTGGTTTAAAGTCCATCCGACGAAAAAAAAAGAAAACCTCACCGCAGAACGACTAGCCTCTCTATGAGAAGCTATTATTGTCCTGCATTTCTATGTCTTTCCGTCTGCGCCCAGTTGTCCTTTAATCACTCTGAGCCAACGTAATCAAGGGCATGGCTGTTTGTGTTGGAGCGACCTTATGACCTCTTCAGATCATTTAAATGAAATTAATGAATCCTTGTTTAAATATTTACTAAACGTCCTGTTTCCCCTCATTTTGTACATCTCCTAACTTTATTTTAACAACGCATTTCCACACTGTCAACCTCTAATCATGCGAAAATAACAGGGGTGTCAGCGTGATCCATAAAAGCATGCATATTTCTCCGCTGTGCTTTCATAATGTCACATATTACAGAGCCAGTGGCATCATGGGAAACACCTGCTTGAGCGTGTGCAGGTGGTAAGATGAAGGGGGGTCCGACAGAGAGGGGGTCTTTAGGAGACGGAGGCAAACGTGTAATTTGAAGAGTTTTAACAAGAGAGCCTGTTGAGGAATGTGCTCAAAAGAGTGTCATTATTCATGTTTAGGGGATCCTGTGTGCTGTTGCAAAACTGTCAACTTAACCATTACAAAAGTCATTTACTGCTCCCAGGTAGTGCGGTGGTGCTAAAGGATGGGGTCTTGTTAAAGGTCAGACAACATACATCATTTTAATTTGTTTATCATGTTTAGTCACTTAGAGCTCTGTTTTGGTCTTCTTCGATTATCGTTAGCAAATAACTTCAAGAGTTTGTCAATGGAGGAGACCATCAATGTCATATAAAAACTCAAAAATCTCACCTTTAATCATTATAGCCTTTAGTTTTTTGGAAGAATTGCGCCCAGACTTTTAGATTTTTTCTTTCACACACTTGATGACTTTTGGTACACCTTCTCCCCAGTCACCTCCTCCAGCTCCTCCTCTCCATGTTCCCATATGACTTACGTCCTTTCCTGTCCTCACCCAGCCACCTGCCCTGTCAAGAAACCTTATTATGAATTGTATCTTCCATCTTGCCCTTTTGGGCCTCATGTTCAAAGGTTGGAAGGTCAAAATTGGAACAGATCAGCAAATTGATGCTTGTTACCAGTGGCGGGATTAGCAAATCTGGGGCCCTAGGCAAACCTTTGAGGGGGCCCTTCCTCATGTCTGCCTTAATGTACCAGAGGTTGAGAGATTCTGTAGCCCCTCCATAATTATGATGCAGCAATAATTCAAACCAGAACAGAAGCTAAACATGTGTTTTCGTTATTGTGATAAGACATGACTTCTCACTCAGATCAACTTCAGAATCAAGTTGGGGTTTTTCTTCTTAATACAGCAGTGAGTAAATTTACTAATACTATTAAATTCACTTATACAATATGTGACATTGTCAAAGTGGGAACAGTTTTCTGTCAGTTCTAACACAAGCGCAGTGTGGATCAACCATTCTGTCGCTGTTTTTAACTGTAAATTAAATTGTAGGAGCCTCTACATTAATCTAAAGGAGTTATGCGGCCAATATAAACACTTGATTCCAATCAGAGAATCGGGAGACTGGAGATAGACTTGAGAATGTTTAATGGATCTAGAGTGTGTGTGTAAGTGTGTGTGGTCTGAAAGAAACCTATACAAAAGGAACAATCAGCAATAGTATATGACAGAAGCACATCATATTCAAATAGTAACCTAAACATCATAGATCCTGGGTTACATTTGTAACCTTAAGGTGCGCCGCCACGAGCTGAGCTAATAATAGCGCTAGCTTAAATTGCCGGCAGACCGGACCAGTAATGCCCAAAATGTTAGGGCCCTTGCATGTTGGGGGCCCTCGGCATTTGCCTACCTTTGGCTAATTGTAAGCATGCCACTGCTTGTTAATCGTTACTATTGGAGTTTTAAAGGTTGAATAGGAGATGTTTGCTATAATTGAGAAACCAGCAACTGTCAGAGAGACTTTGAAAAAAGCACATGCACAAGATTAGCCTCCGTCATTCACAGCTCCTTCCGAGGCCAGCATCAATGAATGGCTGATGTTTTCAAGGCTCCACAGCTGATGTATATTTTTAGATTTTCTTTCAGCGCACATAATTAATAGTCTGTTATCGGTCAGTAAAGGGAGTTTCAAGTAATATAGCAAGAAATGTAATAAAAAACATCTCCTATTCCACGTTTTACAATCCTTAGAATATCTGGCTTCTGTCTTGACTTTTGTTACACTCTGGTCATTCAGTTTTTCTAACCATACAAGTCTAATACAAGTTATAACATCACTCACTGCAAATCAGTATTTTACTGTCAACATTAGCCTTTCAGTCCTCATTTATTATTGACTCTTCTTGACTAGACTCTTTTAATCTCCTGATATTGGTCCTGAATGTTGCTACACTGGTCTCATCATTCAGTAATATAGTATAGTATTGAACGTCTTAGACAAGTTGTCATCATGCATTATGGCAGACATGTCAAACTCAAGGCCCAGGGGCCAAATGCGGACCTTTGCAATGTTTTATTTGGTCCTCCAATACATTTGGTAGGTGATATTTTTGGCACTTTGCGCTTTAATTGGACACAAAAGGCACAAAAATATTATATAGATATGTCACAGGGAACCATGCCACACAGAAAAAAAGACACTTAAAAGGGGTTACAATTTTAAAGGGGCCAAAATGGGGCTTATAATGAGGCCAAAGTGGAACGAACTGAAGTGAATTCACAAAAAGATGGGTAAAAATGGGGCATAAAAGGAGGGAAGTAATGCTAAAAACAAACAATGTGATAAAGACAGAAATAAAGATGAAAGCTTAGATTTAAACACTAATAAAAGCTTCCCAAGTGTTCTTATTTACTATCGCGGCCCCTCACCATTTTGAGTTTGACAGCACTGCATTATGTCATAGTCTTCTAAGTTAGCATTGCAACTAGCTATGTTTTCAAAAATGTTTCTTTTCATTCTCAGCAGGGATACCTTTTTTAAAAATGATTATTTATCCTTTAAGTCAGCAGCAAACAAAGACATGATATCAACAGAGGTATGGAATTTGTATATGAGAGACATAACATATGTGTGGAACAGAGAGGGAGGCAGGACCAGGGAGAATATGCAACAGAAGAGCCAAAAAAGAATAGGCGCTAACAGAGTGTACCGAAGAGAAAACAGTGACTATCACAAGTCAAATGGCATCTACATTCTCACATTTCAAGTACACAAATGAGCACTTTATGACCGTCTTTTAGTTCTTCCATTTCTCACAATAGAAGAAATAGAGGACTCCTGATTCTAACAAACACCTCCTCAGACTTTTGGAGCTGTAGCTGATGTTAGGGAGTGGTGAGAGAAACCAGAGCAGAGTGGAGTCACAGACGTTACAGATGTTAACTGTTTGTGGTACATCCACAATGACCACACAATGGAGAGTGTGTCTTTATAAACACCAGGGGATGAATTTCAGCTTTAACTGTAAAAGCAACGAAATCAGAGTGTTTTTATTTACGTTTACAGTCACTTTTAAATAGCTCATATTAAAGATCGATACGTGTGGGTAAAAAGGATAAATAAAGGAGATGTGTAACAAGTTAAGGAGAGAGATTTGTATCACTGCACTCATGGTAGTGCTATGGGAATCCATCTGTACCATTAACTGTAAATTAAGGATAGATTCTGAAGCCTTTTCATATTGATCGCCCCCTGCTGTGTGGCTGCAGTACAGGAAATAACACATACAAACTTTTTGCTTTTGAAAACGTAAATTTGAGCATTCTGAAACTCGTTTTTAAATTTGAACAATCGTGTGTCGCCACTGTTTTCTGCTTTCATGGTCAGAGCTCTCTCCGATCTTCCACCCGAGAGTGTATAGTTCCAAAGTTAAGAATATGTTTTGGACAGTCTTGCTTCTCTTTTAAAAGGCCCAGACAGAATTCTCTTCCCACTGTCCTAAAACTGCTGAGCAACGTTAACATCTTTAACAGAGGCCAAAAGCAATGTCTTAAGTCTGGGCAGAGTTCTTCACACAAGAACATGAATATATATTGAACATGTAAAAATATATCTTTTTTTTACACTTGTCTAACCCCATTTTAATGCTTACAGACATATTGTTCACTGTAACCTTTTTTCTTCAAATGCCTCCTATGGACAGGTGTTGAGAATCAGCATGATAAATAAATAAATAAAAAGCTCAGAGACCAATTAAGCCATTGTATTCTCCAAAATATAGGGCTCAAAGTGTTTAGTCTAAATGAAAAAAGGTGATTGGCAAGTAACCAATCACAATCCTCAACTTGTCTGATTGGTCAAACACTTCCTGTTTAGGCAATGGGAAAATGGTGGTTGAAAAAGTGCCTCATCTTCTTGAACTTTGTCTGTTTATATGTGTGTGAACTTCCAACACATATATGTAGATCTGCAAATGTCTTAAATTGTTTAAAATTCTTAACTCCAGTTCAGTTTGAAGCATCCAGATGTGACGCATTACATTTAAGCCGGACTTTGCTCGTCATTACAAAAAGAAAACGTGACGCTGACGATGTTGATCTGACTTTTACCGTAAATTGTGTCGTGTTTATTTCTCTAAATGGCTGCATTTCGTTTTGCAGCACAGACACACGGTGCAGTGGTCAAGAGCTTCTTAAAAGTTGAGCTCAATGGAAAAGAATGCACACCCTTCTCTCTGGATCTGGGTTTGTGTGTGTCTCCTCCTCCTCATGAGTCGCACACATACTGCTTACATTAAACTGCCACGGAGAGATGAAGGGGGAGCCTTTTCTCACATTTGACTCCGACTTTCTCTGTTTCTCTGATCTCTCGTGTTACTTTCCCTCAGAAGGCTTCAGTATCCCAATCACCACACTTCATATCATGTTTGGGTTCTAGAAACACAGGAGCCACTGCACACACAACGTCTGGTGGCTGTCAAGAGCTGAAAAAGTCTGTCGGTAGCAGTTAGTATTTAACAGCACTGATTTTCAAAACAGAGGGTACTTCGTGGCAATAAAGCCAAATTAAAACCGTCCAAAGACAAGCATGTATAGGTCAAATGGTGACGAGTGGATGAATGTGGGAGTGAACGGTTGTTTGTCAGTGTCTCTAAATGTCAGCCCTGCCACTAACTAACCATTGTCCAGAGTGTACCCCCTCCTTAGGCCCAAAGCTGCTGGGATAGGTTCAAGCCACCCATGACCCCCAACAGGACTAAGCAGTAAAAGATGAATGTAGGAAATTAGCAAAAAAAAACAAAAAAAACCCAAACAAAACAACACAGATTGTGTAAATTACAATATTTAAATGTGTAAAAACCAGTATATTTCCAAATCAAAATGGCTTTTACGGCTATGTTTAAGGAGAACACCCATGGTAGTGGTAGTTAAGATGGTTAAGAAGAGATGCCAGCGTAATACTATAGTATGCAGATTTTAAAAATAAGCCTAATCAAGACAATGATTAAATATTACATTAAAGTTTACGAGAATAACATTTCTATCAGACTGGATTTCCATGTTAGCATCATAAGCTAGTATATCAGCCACTTTGGACCGAGACGAAGGGAGCTTTTGTTTTTATGGATCAAATTCACTATTATGTTTACATGGTTTTACAACTGTGCTCCCAAATGATGTTATAACGATCAAACAAAAGTTCAACCAAATGGCAAATCTCACTTTCTCTTCTTTATGAGGCAAAGGCAAAATTCAGCTCTGAAATAACACGCTTGTTTACCTTCTCAATCAGCTGAGTGACCTGGTCATTAATGCACCGCCAATGGGTACGCTCCAACAGCCAATGTGTGTACGTATATAACGTCTATGCATCTAGCATTAGCGTGTGTTAGCAGTTGTCAAGAGAAACTAAAATCTTATATCTGCAACTTAAATCCGTTGTCAGAATTACTTTGTTTACTGTGAGACATGGGTATGGGTAATTTCATATCACACAGATATGTTACATGCTAACTGTTGAATGTGCATGCAGATACTACATATGTTTTCCATGTTTATCAGTAGTTCTCAAAGGAGGAAATTGTTTGTAAAATGTGATAACATGGTATTTTTTTCAGTTGTCAGTTGTCTCAAAGCTCTTTTTATTGAGGGAAACCTAACCATACTTTGCAGATTTAAACACTTGGTTCCTCTTATATTAGTCGACACCTGCGTTTATGTCAGAACTTTCCAAAACTAAAGTGAAGTTAGTTGATCTTAAAAGTGTTAAAGACTCTCAGGTGATTGGCTAAAAGTACAATGCCATACTTCTCTTTGCTCTTCTGTCGCTGCTACCTCTGACATGTTACATTTTATTGGAAAGACCGCAGAGCCTGCATCCTTAGAAAAGAAAATAAAGCACCTCCCACTCAGTCTCTGCTTCTCTGCATCTGCAGTCGCCTCCCAGCCTCGGGTTTTGTCTCAATCTTCTGCAACGTCACCCTGCCACGTCGAGGATGGGCAACGCGCCTCTTTCTTCTTCGTCTTCTTTCCCTCCGTCTTTAGACACAGGGGGGAGGTCACGAGAGGTAAAGATCTGTGTGGAAAGCACTGAGCTGGCATGTCAAACATCACAGCAGCTAAACGCAGACATGTTATCATTAAAACATTAAAACAAACCGCAAGAGTACGACATTAGATCTGCCTGTCAGACACAGATAAGTGGCTCGAAGAAAGAAAGAGTTAGAGGCGATGAAATTTAGGAAAGCAAAGTAATGCTAGTCCAGACAAGTGCGAGTGGGAAGAGAAGACAGGAACAAATTAAGACTCTACATAATGTGTTGTATGGGGAAATTGACCTTCACTTAGGTCAAGAATGGGGAACATTTATATCTGAGACGTACGCAGTTTGAACAGGACCCAAAGACGAAGCAAATACACAAAAACATAGGTTTGTACATAATAGTTATATATCTCTTTAATGTTCAGTTGCCTGTTTGTACACTGCACATAGTATCTCTTTGCATCCTTGAAAAAGAGACTGTTAATCTCAATGGATCTTTTCCTGGATAAATAAAGAAAACACTCAGTCACATGACACCAGCGCGGCTGTGTGATGTGGCTCTGAAAATATTAGGGTAATATTAACTGCTTATCACAAGGTTCTTCTTCTTTATTCATCCATAAGCTCAACTCTAAACTTTTGTTTGAATGCCTGTTACATTACACTATAGTTTACATACGTATACAGTTTTTCACAATTGATAAAACACTAAATGCCATTTTCTGAATCAAACGGTCGACTTCTTAAACACATTTATCAAACTGGTCACTCTTCTGTCAAAACACTGAACACATTCTCGCTCAATAAAGCACTTTGACGTTCTCGGGCTCCTATGAGTCAAAAAGATGACACTATTAAGACACTGCAGTTTTGACCAACACAAAACAACATGATTTAGATTATAGCAGGGAAGATATTTTGTGCACAAAATTTGAGCCTGGGCATTTGTGATTTTTTTACTCGTAGAAGAAAAGTTGTGTTTGTTTCAGTAAGAAGGGTTATGTGCTACTGTAATGGTAAACAGAAACCTATACAGTAACTGTGTGAATATGAATAAAATCACAAACAAATTTTCACCAAAACACATGATGCTGAGGATCTAATGTAGAGAATACTGGTTTAGGAATGTGTTTTTGAATTTATATATGTAAAAAAACATAAAAATGCTGCATCCATTATAGTAACTGTATTTATTCAGTTTGTCTTCATTTGATGATGACAGTGCAAATCAAGCAAATCAACAGTGTCACTTTTGAGTGCAAATCAACAGTCAGAGGTTTTGTTCATTTAGTTTAAATTTTTTAAATCATGTGTGTAGAGAAATGGGTTTTAAGTTTCAGCAAATGTGTTTTAGCTATCGTGAAAAACTGTAATAATGATTTTAAGAGAAGAGGGAGAGAAAATGTTACTTAGTGATTGAGAACCTGACCATCCTATACTACTGTAGAAGAAAAAGGGCTGCAAGTGGATATCTGAATCCATACACTGATGAGCAAAGCTGCACAACACCTTAGCGTATAGCAAAATGAGCAATTAATGCACAGAATATACATTTTGCCTGAAGTTATTGAAATGGAATTACATACATGTCTGCAAACTTTTTTGAACACTATACTAAATACATCAAAATACAATCAAAAGTTGCATCATCACTTCTTCAAACACATAATGACCTGCTTATCTCTGCTACCAAGGAAGGGTTTCTGGGTAATGAAGTCACTGTCTGTAGGCCATGCGCGGGAGAAGCTCTAACTTGACTTTAGTCTTCTTCTTCTTCTTCTTCTTCTCAAGGTGTGTTTTGACAGGCAGCTGGGGTCAGCGACCTCTTAGTCAATGAGGCCCAGAGCTCAGTGATGATCGAAACACATGTAGGACCAACAGGAGGTAGGAATCCTCCACTACATAAAGGCAGGCCGCTATGCCTCTAAAATACACAGCAATATTCTATGAAAGAACTATGAAATGTGGGCTTCAAATGGTATATTAAAAGATTTGTTGATTTTTTTTAGTTGACCTGTTCAAATATAAAGTCACAGCAAGTGCTAAAGACTTAAGTGTCACCTGCCACAGTCCTGACTGCAGCCGTGCTCCACCCATCCCATCGTAAGAGTGATAAAACCAACGTAAAAGAATGAACTGAGGCGCCTCCAGCAACTGGTAAAGCCTTTATGGAGTCAGACTGAGGAACTGCCCAACCCCCCAACACTTTACCACCTCTGACCTTTGACCTCTGCTGCCGAGGATGAGCACTAGAGTCTGTCTGTGTGACCTTCACGTGGAAGTTAGTCGACACAGATATGAGGTGGTATTGTGTGGAATCATGGGAGTTGTTGTTCTCACCATGTTATTAATAAAAACGGTCAGAAGTATAAAAACATTCTGTTCAAAGAATAAAAAAATATATATTTTCTTTTTTGTAGCGAGATTTAAGATTTTCTCAAATTACTTGTGTGTATTGTAAGTGTGCATTGATTATTTTACTTTCTTTTACAAAAACAGTTGAATATGAATATTGCAAGAAGAATTGTTTTAAGTAGCAGCAAACCATTTAGCAATGAAACAAAAAACACATTACAAAGGTATTAATAAAACATGATTAAAAAAGTGGATGTAACAACATGCCTAACAGCTCAGAACTAATGGCATTACATAATATACATCATAACTTTTGTGATGAAGAGATATGCGAGAAAAATCTTTCCCCTCGGGTGTTTTTAGAATAGTTCCTCTTCATATTTTGAATGTAAAAATGTGACACATTATTACCATTAATAAAATCTCCTGAAGTGTTCTGAGCTTTCCCATCATGCTTTTCTCTTCCTGAGGACACAGAGCAGGGGGAGATTTACACCGTTACGTCTGGTCATAACCATAGCAACATGGACCTGAGTGTTTCCAGATGCTTTACAAACAAAATGTTTGTAGAAAAAAGCAAAGCTTGTCGTGTTGCTTTGGGATAAAGAGAGATTTCTGATGAAGCACAGAATACACCAAATCACAAAGGAGGAAGCATTAAAAAACAGTATTATTAGTGAAGTTCTTGTTCTCATTCAAGTTCTCATTTGTTCCAGGTTTGTGATGAGAGAATGATTTTTCTTGGGAGAAACTATAAAAAACTAAATCCCATTTTTATGTCGGCTGATCTATTATCCATTGCATGTTGTTATCTTGTCAGCGCTGATTGATTAGTCACGCTTGTTACAGTCTAGAGCCCAGCCGTGGGCTGTTATTCTGGGCAGGTGTAGTCTAACCACAGAGGTGTAGCAGGTAAGAGTTGCCCTCCTCAAAGCGGTGACACCAACAGTGAACAGTCTCTTCCTCTTCCTGCGCTGTGGGTTTGGCCGGCAGCCAGTAGAAACAGCTAACAGAGCGGCGGGGCGCTGGTGAGCTGATGCTCCACAGACCGGCCTCTCACTTTGGACCAGATACCTCATGTGGATGCACCGCCTACCTCTGACTTTCCTGCTTTTAAAATGGATGAGGGCATGTGTTCCATCTAACGTTGTTTTATCTGTCAAAGTCTCTCTCCTTTCATGGTGTGTAGCTACATGTTAGTTCATAGTCATTTTCTCTGTTAGCAGTAGGAGATGTAATAGCATGAGGTGTGTTTACATCAGCGTTAATCAGAATTCAGTCATCTACTCCTTATTAGTTATAGTCCACTAAATATATCCACTCATATAAATAAGAATTTAGTTGACTATATCTACAATAGATTTAGTAAACTTAGTTAACTCAAGTTATTCTAAACACAATCTGTGTTTGTACCATAAGTAATAGTTGGCTAGCTTAGCCTAGGTGTGTTAGCCTACAGGTAATTCTGGTAAAAACCCAGCGTAAATAGCAGCATCTCCAGTCTAAACACAGCATGCCGTCTGGTTTAAGTATGCAAATGGCGCCACAACCCACCGTGACATCAAATAGGTCCAAACACACACATGCACAGGTGTGGCAGGAGACTGGAGGCTGTGGGTTTACTGCACAGGAAACGGAGGACACAGGAGGTTATGACACACAATTAACACACACACACACACACACACACACACTGCTTTTCCAGTATTAGGGGGACAACGGCTTCCATTCATTTCCTGAACACCTTAAGTACATGTTGCATCTAAGCCTTAAATTAATGCAATTAGTCTAATCTTAAAACACATCCGAACCCTTTGTTTATGGACCAGTGTTATTGGACATTCATTAGTGAGTCTGGACCCCACAAGTTTATGAGTGAAAAATCACTGTCAGACAGTACCCCTATGACCATATTCAAGACTACTAAGGCACTAAAGACAGTTGTGTCTTAAGCCTTGAAGAACACTGTCTATAATGGCAAGGCTGTGAGTATTCATAGTTAGCTTCACATTAGCTCTGTAAGAAGTCTGCAGTGTGCTCTGCAGCCGTCTACATGTTTGATGTGTCCTCTGAGAGCCTGTGTGCACATATTTGGAGAGTATGACTTGACTGGTTGCCTTTTTTTTAAAACAAAGTAATCCCTTTCTTTGTAAAGACCCACAAACATTTCATCCACAATCCATTTTCTTATTCAATATTTTTTAAAACAAATCTATTAATCAAACATAAGAAAAAAACACCACATCTTACCTCTATTTATCAACTCTGTGGTTTTAAATGTGGTCCTTATCTAAATTAGTTTTTCCAAAATAGTAATCTATCTAGAAGCCAGTCTTCTAGCCTTGTCAGGGTGTTATGCTAGCTTTTTCTAGTGCAGTGGTGTCAAACTCCTACTGTCATTTTGCCTCTTTTTCATTGTTTCATATAACATATTTTAGAAGCGTTTAGGGGCTTTTGTCTCTGATTAAAATCCCCAAAATATAGCATGCACCAAGTATTCATACAGGGCAATAAAAGTTACCCTTCAGGTCTCCAAAGTTCCCCCCTCCTCCTTTTAGTATGGTCTGTACCTCCCCCTTATCCTGCAAACAACCAAAATGGAATCTGAGATTATAATATATCTGATGAATTACTTGGTGATCTTTGACAAAATGTTTCACACGAATAGCACTGAGGTCACCAGTCCTCCCCTCCTTAACTGTAGAGACTGTGGTTACATGGTAGCATTTAATGCTAATTAACACAACGTTGTAATTATCATGAAACTGTCTGTTGGTGCTGGGATGGGTTGGGGCCTCAGAGGTGGGGCCCTGCCTGATCACACATGACGTACCACGAAGGGGCGGGAACTTAAAGCATCACTATGTGACTTTTCAGGATGTACAGTATAAACACTAAAGGGCTAAAGGAGGCAAGTGCTGCTACAAATTTACACGAGTCTGTTACCTTAAAATAAACATCTCATATATGTAAGCTGTTATGTAAGTTTGTATTAAAGTGAAGGTTTCAGGAATGATGTGTGTTCTCTCAGGACAAGTGTGTTCTGCCTGTTGGATCATCTGTTAAACCAGGCACACTGTCTGTAAAAAAAGTGGTTAGGTTTACCATCCTGATGAATTTGAGGTTATTACTTGTATGACATTCCAGTTCAATATTTTCAGGTAAAAAGTTGAAATGTTGCTTTAATAACTAGGGTTTAGGCCACTATTTGAAGCAAATGCGTCAGAGTTCACAAAACAGAAACATTTCAATAGTTGGGTCAACTTACAACCACATTTTCACCAAAGGGATTATTCAAATGATATGACATGTTCACTTATTACTGTCTTGTGATGTTGCATGATTACACCATCCCAATGCTTAAATACCACTTTCCAATGAATATCTAACATCGACTCTGCAGTGAGGGAACAGTTCACATAGCTTGACTTGACTCAGAGCAGTGTCGGAGACTTTCCTTCTGTTGATCATTTTTCTCTGTGCTGTCTGGCAGCAGAGCACTGCTCATAGTTTCCATCCTGCTTGTCTGCTCCGTGTGAGTGTGTGTGTGTGTGTGTGTGTGAGTGTGTGTGTGTGTGTGTGTGTGTGTGTCGAGGCGGGGGATGGGCCTGATATTCTTTGCATGTTGGGAAACAGAAAGAGGTACAACTGAGAGAAATACAGTGTTAAACATTCCTCTCTCTGACGGGCTCACTGAGTCAGTCCTAGATCACCCTTTTCCATCATTTTCTTCTCAGCTGCCTGACCAGGTTTAAGCCATTCCATTTCTTACTGGAGTTATCAAAACATTTTCTCTTCACATTGGAAGGATCTTTTACATGTCACTTGGTTTGCGCTCATACAAACATAAATACAAAAAATATTTATATAATGAGTGATGTCACACATCTTGTTGTGTTAAGACTTGAGGGTCTTCCAGTGATAGTAGAGTCTTCTTGAAACAAAGTGAAAATATTATTAATGAGGACTTCAAATCATTTTATCACATTCAATCCTGTCCTGGGTCATAGGGACAAGGAGCCCACCCCCATATTTAGGATATGAGGAAAAGGGTACTCCCACACTGACAGCCATTCATTCATTACCATTTAGATTCGTCATTTCACCTATATACGCATGTGTCTGGATGGTGGGACAAGACAGACCACTGAACCCACAGTCACACAGGAAGGACTCCACACAAAAAGGCAGTCAACCTGGCCCTGGGATCGAACCCATGTCCATCTTGCTGTGAAGAGTGGTAACCAATCTGACATAGTTTACCTATAATTAAAAAAACGTCAGTTCAGCGACGCTCAAAAACGTTCTGCTTGGATCTCTTCTCAACTCGTCCCGGCTCCTCCTCCTTTTGATTGGAATTCGTATCTGTCTATTCATTTTTGTTTTGTTTTTATTCATTGAAACAAAAGTGTTGATACATTTAGTCAGAGTTTTCTTTTGCATTGATTGAAAATAGCTTTTTGGCCGGATTCAATTCAAAAGTTTGCATTTTCGTGGAGTAAGAATACTGGCCTCATGTAAACAAGAGGCCAATACACAAAAGAATCATTGAGGTTTCAGGAAAATGTCATGTAAACGGCCTCTTAGTAACATGAATGACTCCTCGTATGAGAGTGATTTTCTCCAGGGGAATAATAAAGAGTAACAAAAAATGAGGGCATATCAGACAGAAAGGATAAGGCATTACCACAAGTTCATCAAATAGATCTATCTGACAGTTACTCTTGATGCCAACTAAACTTTTGATAAACAATTCTAAAAGCTTTTCTCATTTGTTCATCTTTTTGCTAAAACAGATAGTGTTGTAGTCAAAACCACATTAGCAATTTAAGGATTGACACAGAGTCAACACCAAAACCAATGTATAATACACTGGAAAAGATAGGACGCCACTATCCTGCACATGGCACAATAGGAACGTAAGCATCTTCAGAGATTTTCCATTCTAAACTGTGCCAAACAAACCTGTCCTTTCTGGAGGAAACATGGCTTAAAAGGAGGTCATGTTTGTTTCTGGGATCTGGATAGTAGGTAGTAAACATTATGTATCCATGATGTTAGCATGATCTACGTGTACCTGCTGACCTCATCAACAGTGCACCTTTAAATCATGTGGCGAGGACTTATCAATTTGTCACATATAAAACAGCTCTCAGACTGACTTTTATAGTTTACTGTGTACCCTTTCCATGTCTGCAGGGTTTTCTTGTGTTTGCCCCACTGTGTCATTTGCTCCTCGAACACAAATGAAGATGCCAGACTCCCTCCTCAACAAGTCTGTCTGAGTTTATCTTGGCAGACACATCAAACCCAGCCAACGTCTGCTAATGTCTGCCCCCTGTATAATTTGACTGTAGGAAATCATTGCCTTGCTCAGGGGCACCTCATGCCCCTCTTCTATCAAGACTACCGCTAGCTAATGCTAAGTGTTAAACTATTTTGGGGTGAATTTGCAGCAGCTGAGTTCAGTTTGACCTCGCTGACAGAGAGATGAAGATTTAAAGAGTCGAGGGAGGGAGGCAGAGTGACTCACATGTGGACGTGGCTTCCCCTCTCTCTCCAGCGTCTTGGAGTTGTGCCGTTAGCTTCCCAAATCAGAGAAGCCTTCAATTACGGGCCTTTGGCAGAGAAAGAGGAGGAGGGCTCCGAGTGCTCTATCTCCAAATACAGGATTCCTGCATAAAGTTTGAAGCCACTCTTTTCTCACAGAGTGGTAATTGCAGTAGTTGCTTTTAATAACAGGTGGCAGCACAGCAGAGTCTGGCCCAAAGACCTTCACAAACCCACACCAAAATGCACTTACGTCATGGATACTCTTTAATGTACCAGAAAGACACTTTTTTCTTGGTCTAAACTCCTGTTGACAAATGGACAGAACTGATTTATTGTGGACTATATAGTGACTACCTTTACACCTTGAACTTAGTCGGGCCATCCTCATAGCTTAAATAAGACCTCTAACTGAACTTCTGTCTTTGGCCAAGTTTACATGTACAGGAGAGAATCAAACTGCATTAAGGCTGCATTAAAGTGGACTGGTATAAGCCCTCAGTCTTTGTTTAAAAAAGAAAAGAAGTTAAACTTGATTTGTTTGTAGCATTAAATGCAAATTAAGGCAAATAAACCTATTTGCTTTACTCTATAAGAATCATTTATTTTATGAATATCAATGGTATTTCTGAGATTAAAGCATATGGACAAAACTAAGTCAGAAAAACAAGTTCAGCCAGAGGTAGTGTGACCTGAAATGTCTTTGCTGGAAGTAACCGTAAAAGTATCACTATGCAGAAATGTATAGTGAGAACTGTTGTAATGTAATCGATATGGGCCATGGACCTACAATACTTCATGAATTTGGTACTTTCACTAGTGGTTGTTTGGAGTATTGCAGTGGAAAAAATACTTATACGCATGCATATATATGTTTAGCAGTGGGTGAAATCAAAGTTTGCATGAATATGGTTTGAAGCAAATGTAATCAGTAAGAGCCCAGAGGCCATGGAGCATATAAGAACATATTAGCACATGCTCCATTAAGTCATTTTTATTTGTTATGTCTTTTAACCATCTTCTTATGTCCCATCCTCCATCCTCTAACACAACCTTGTTCGATATGTCGACCCTTGTTCTTGAGCTTGGTATCTGACTGTTTAAAGATTTTGAGAGCGTATTTTTCTCGTGTCACTAAAGCAGTACAGTACTGATTGTGCTTAGATGCATTTCCATTGTCAAAAGGGTAAGGAGCATCCAAAACACTGGGCTACTTTGGTAAGCCCTCAGCTATTGGTTCCAACAGGGTGGTACTGAAAGGTGGAGCTAAACCCTACAGTCATTTGACTATAGGGTCAGGGAATCCTCACTAAGGTCAAAAGCCTCTTAAGCGTGTTTATTCTGGTTAAAAGCAGCACATATATATTTTAGAAGTGCACTTTAGATCTAATTTAAATCTAAATTTCTATGTCGAAACTTGAAGAGTAGATCATTTCGAATCATGTCATTGTTTATACACTAGATGCTGCTTTGGTTCCATAGGGAATGCCATAGCTTCTGAACTTTGCAAAAGTTAATATGACTATAGCATTTTGTACATCACACACACTCAAATGCTCTCCAGAGGCTAATTAATTGGTGGCACATAAAGTCACCCAAAAGGCGGAACTGTTTTTATTGGTCAGGACCCTTCTGTTTTTGCCATAAGAACCCTGGCTGTAAATGATTATTAATGAGGTGCCCCTTGACACTAACATATGTACATACACACATACTCCGTAAAAAAAAAAAAAGAGAGACTTTTCCCCCTTTTTTTGCCAGTAGCGTTAACTTCAAACAAGCGATCGTTTCCGTTCATAAAGAGCCTGCTTTACACACAAATCTCCACACACACACACGTTAGCTTGGCCATTAGTGTGGGGACTTAAAGGTGGTAATGAGAAAGCAGCAGGTATCCTAAGCTTGTCATCCACACACACACTCACGCACTGGGGGCTTTCTTGCTGTGCGTGATGACAGACAGCTGTGTATCTCAGGTTTTACAGCCCGGGAGGAAGTGCAAACTCGACAGCAAAAGCAAGATCAAAGCGGCTGCTACTGTAGCCATAAGTTTCATCAAGTGGACGCCCCATTTAGTTAGAGTGGCTTTAAGACATTAACATTTGCACTTGGGACGTTGCATTTTCCTGTGACGTTAGCCATGTTCAGATCAGACATTGTTCGCTAGCGTTTTGTCCTTAGACAACCCAGTCTGTCCAATGTGCAGTGCATTTTGGCAACTGAAACATTCAATTCTTGGACATTTCTATGCCAAGAAAGGAAATTAATGCTTTTGTAGTCTTCACTAGATACAACACTAGTTTGGGCTTTCACATTGTGCTTCTATGTTTCTCAATCACAGCAGCCCGACATTTAATAGTGCATGTAGTTACAATGATAGCAGCTCCAATATTATCTCTGTTAACTTTTCATTGCACATTAGGAAATGAATAGTGAACAGTGAATAAAACAGGGAGACAAAAGAAAAGCAGAGATTCAGCCGGAGCGACAGGCTGGCAGACAGAGCCTTGCAAAGTGTAATAACGGCTTCTATTTCAGTCTGTTTGGAAAACACACAGCTTTAAGCCAAGGCACACAAACACTTGTCCAAGTCCGTCTTCTGTTAAAATGTTAACTTCTGTAAAACTCTTTTATGGTGTTGATTTGCGTCTGATAAAAAAAATGATACAATTTTTATGCCATATTGTTTACTGACAGTTTTTAAAGTGGCTGATGTATGGTGGCCCCAATGGCTCACAACAACAAAAATGTCAAGAAATAACCAGTAGCAAAATGCAACAAAAATAAATGGCACACAAATAAATAACAATAACAAAATCCTAATGAATTTGTAGAAAAACTAAATAAACAAACACACTTGAGTGGATCTTGAGTGCATGACTAGAATGTTGACTGTGTCTAAAACCTCACAATATCCCTAACTTTTTGTCTTGACATTTGACTGATTGGTCTGGACTTCAAAGTGACACAGTCACAGTCACTGACACAGTGTAATGTTGAGGTCATTTGTTCAGTCTGTGTGCTGGTATGTTGTGGTAAATGACTTTACAATCATAATGTTTGTCATTTCTGTAACTCTGAACTCCACCATTCCATACTGCTTTTATAAATACATATACAAGTATGGTACTCTTTTATTACCCTGCTTTATCCTGAATGCCTTTCAGCTATATAGGGGATAAAACTATATTTTGAGGAATTTAGAATTTTTCAGGGAGAAACCTCTTATGAGATGCCAAAGGGAATCCAGAGCCAAGTGGGAACTAATTTGAGGGTGTGAATTGTGTTGTTTTGTGAATTGTAGGGAGGTAGAAGTACATTCAGTACTTTAATCATGTTATCCCAAGACTGAATATAGTCTGGTTTGGTTGTGATCATTCTGTTTCATTAAATCGTAAGACCAGTGCCAACATTAAGTAGTAGTTTAGAGTGGTGCATGCTGGTTCAAGATAGAATACATGTCTTATTTACTCTGTCTGCACTTGTACTTATTACATAGTACTCTATTTTTATAAACAAAAATACTTATAATTTATTTAGAATCCAAATAGATTCAACACACGTCGTTCATTTATAAGTGTCAAAAAACAGAAATGTACCTAAGCCAGCAATCCGCAATATAAAATGAAAATGACACAAGATGCTAGCACTATTAGCATCTTCATTTTTAACATTGATTTCATTTTAAAAATTACCTGAAAATGCTTCTTGTACTTAGTTAATGTGAGCTAACATGTTCTTTCAAAATTAGGAAACAGAAAAAACACACTGATAAGTAGCTAAACTGGAATTCATGGAACTGACGCAACAGCAAAACTATGGTAAGTCAAAAGGGCCAAAAGCTGAAAACTCTGTCTTTCTCCATGTGGGCAGCAGCTTTATTTGTTCAGATGTCTGCCTTTACATCCATGATTTTTTGCACAATCTAAAGCCATGTTTTCTTTGACTGATACGGAATTGCATTTTTTTGTGCTTCTTTTTGATTTTCTTATTTACCCAAGTGAGCACTGGGCTAGCCCTGAATTAACAGCTGTTGTTAAACATAGCTCATTCCAACCAAAGCCAAGGGAAAAGGAAATGGGTACAGTACAGTAGAGACTGTTCATCCTCCTGTCATCTTCTTCCACATTCTTAGGCCCACCTCCACATGTCGGTGCGATCTGGTTTTTAACGACACAGCCAGGAACTAAAGTGAGGAAGAGCCCCACCTCCTGAGGCAAAACAGCTGGAAGGAACTCAAGATGAAGGTTACCCTCCTCCTTAAAGTCCCTCACCTGCTTCTACTAAAGGATGCCAAGAACACCTGGACCAAACCATTTCTGGTGACTATATTTGTTAAAATCTCAAAAAATAAAATGTTTTTCTTGCAGGTCTTGTGACTACCCCAGTAAAAGAATGAATGGCCCTAGTTTTGGGCTTTTCTAGATGGGAAGCAGCTCAATCACTTGCTAATGCTCTCTACCCACTCACTGACAGCAAACTCATAGTTATCATGTTGTTTATGCAGAAATTGGAAAATTAATTTTGGTCTGCTTGATTTTGGTTGCCAAAATGCACTCTCAACTCAGTTATACAATCTGGAGCATATATGTATGAATGGTTGGGACCAATAAATGTACTAATAGTAGGACCAGTAGATATGAATAAATGTCATACTGCAAACATTAAATGGAAGCTTGGCCAAAGACATAAAATGGGGTTCTGTTCGGGTCGAGGTGATGTTTATCTGTAACAGAACTAATAAAAGCCATAACTGACGACAAACTGTAACAAACCCACTAATTACAGATGTCCTTACAACCTCCTTGAATTGTTGAAATCATAATAGTTACTATTTAAATTTTATTTAAATTTTAAATTTTAATATTACAGTTTTTTATACCTTCTCTTTAAACAAAACTGTTTGTTGTACTAGCTCAGCAAACTTTAAGGAAGTTACTGTTGGATGACCAAGGGTTTTTGAAGTCATGCAATTTACTTATTTAACATAACTTCACATAACTTGGGGCTGAGCATTTACTTTTTGTTATATATTTATTTTTAATTTTTCTTCCCCAAGTTCTAATCTACATGCATGACAGCTGTTAATGTGGGCTATGTAAATGTATGAGTAAAGTTGTATTTTAGTAGGAAAATGTAGGACGATGGGTCCACATTGTTCTTTTATTTTACTTAAATTACTTTACATGACCTAATGCTGGTGTCTTTATGTCTAAATGAATATTTTGTTTCTGACGTGGATCATCCCAATCTTTCCAACCAATTTTCACTGGCAGTGACGCGTTAGATCTTTGAAATGAAAAATTAAGCTAGATTTTGTTGTAAACCGGCTGTATTGACGCACCTTTATACTTGACATTCACTGCCTGTACAACTTCCAGAACCAGAAGTTGAGTACCTCTAATGAGTATTTGCTTTACAGAAAGAAAAAAAAAAACACTTAACCATCCAGGTCCTTTGAAAGCAGAAAGCATGCCATTTGTGTGTTTTTCAGAATGGTAGGGGAAGCTCAAGAAGCTTGAGAAAATATTCCAAAAATTTCAACAGCCAATAACTATAATCTACAGTCACTCACGTCATACAACTTGGAGTTAATGGTCATATTTCATTTGTACTGTAAAATAATGGTTAGAGCCAAGTGTGCTATACTTACATCTATTTCATGCATTAATTGGTTTACAGATGTATAGACCAACAGCTGCATCAAATGGCTTGCAGGGTATAATTAAGTCATCTGTCAAATATAAGCCCACAGAAGTCCAAGCTTCAACCACAACTTTCAAAGGTTTTTTTTAAACAAGTTCAACATCCAAAATGGTGTAGCTTTTAAAGGAAATGGTTGACGTGTAAAGAATCATTAGATGTGATGCGCTCTAAGAAAGTGCCATCTCCCCCATCGACCATTTGGACAATGTATTTTTCAAGGACTTCCCTCTGAGTCGCAGTTTTCAGCAACTTGTTAGCCTCCAAAGCTTTAGTGTTGGCATTCACATAAAGTATATATTCTGCAAACAGCTGTTGAGTGGAGATGGCCCTAGTTTACACCACCTGCTGATGTTTGAAGGTAAAAACTAGCAACTGAGCTAAAAGGACAAACATACCGCTGAATGCTAACTATGTCTAATATAAATTTATGGGTTCAAGCTTCAATGAGCTCAAAATATATGATATGATACATACATATAAAAAGCAAACTAACACAGACATTAACACACTGTTAATGTGTTAAAGTCTTTATTTTATAGTGACATGATGAACTTAATTTAAACACTTTATTGCTAACATTGAATTTGAGTTGAAAAACCTTATCAGTAAACTGTCATGCTACACTTTATACTAGCATTTGTCAGGCTAGTAGGCTAAGAGCTGCATGCTGCTAGCATAGACGGATTATATTTAAGATGGATTGAAGGCAGACTGCCAGACCAATTACAACGTATTTTACTAATGATTTCCAAACTTCTGTGGGATTTTTCTTACCGTTAGCATTAGCCACCTGAAACATCAGGCTTCAAAATTAGAAAACTCAGACCTCATTCCAAAAACGCCTGGATCCATCATCTCAAAAAGGTGTGGGAAATTGGGAGATGTTGTGTTTTCAAGGCTTTTACTTAATGCTAGAGGTTTATCCATTATAGATTTAATTCTGCAACTAAAGGTCTTTTTTTGTCTTTATTACATCCTTACATTTTTATTTCTAGTCTTAGTCAGTGTATGTTTTATATTTAGACTTTTATGCAAACCTTTTAGCTACCCACACATCCACTGTGTACTTTCCTCCTAGCCTACATGTTTTACCTTCACGCATGGCAATGCCAAGAATCTAAAACATTTCTATGCTTTGTGTCCAACTCTCCTCTGTCGCAGAGAAATGGGAAATTACAGAGTTGATTTTCTATTTGTTTTACTGATGACTGGGCTTTTATTGCAGGATGGCTTTGGCGTGTGCTTTAATTAACACAGAGTGATACAAACCTTCTGCAGCAGTGTACATGATATGTATCTGCTTTGACCTCCACTGCGCGGGTTAAACATGCACTAAAGCTTGTAAGAACTCATTTGCCTTAGAACAAGCTAAAGTTAAACCCTTAGAAAGTCCCAAAAAGAAATTCAACTCGACTAATTACTGTCAGCACTCTGCATGCAATGTCTGCTGTGTATGGCTGTTCAGGAATCAAAGTCTCTATGAACATTTATGGAGAGAATGTACATAACTGCTCTTTAATTAAGACTGCAAAGGCCATACATTGTGCTGTGGTTAAATAAAAAACAGTTCAATTAGAAGCTCAGGGAAAACAACAGCGTTGGACTCAAGGGTAACCTCACGACCTCAAAAGTAGCCTACTGGAGAATCTACTCACAAACAGCAGCATTTATTCATATAAAAGGCTGATGTTAACTGCCTTGATATGTCTTAGATAATTCTATATCGTTTTTACATTTATTTTTAGACTAAACCCAATTGTACTACAAATGCACAATGATATAGATTACTAATGAGGTATTAAAAGACAATGGTATAATGGTCACAATCTCAAACACAATCTATTTCATAAAAAGATGTAATATCTGTAAAAAAAAAAAAAAAAAAGGGATATATTGCTAACCAGCAATATTACTATACCACAAGATTAAATAATTCACTTTGCACACATATATGCATTTATGTATATGCATATATATTTATGTTCTTATTGTTTACACATGATACTGACCACAAAGTTGTCTTTTAATATATTTGGCTAAAAAAGCAGCTTGTTTTCATTCGAAACTCACTGGTTATCTATCCATCCACCCTTCTGCTTTTCCTGGGCCAGGTTATGGGGACAGCAGTCCAAGGAAAGGTGCCTAGACTTACCTCTCCCCAGACACCTTCTTCAACTCAGCCAGAGAAACACCATAGGACTGGGAACATTTAGTGCGTCCAGAGTCAGCCCAAGGATCCAAGTGGTGCCCAATACATCTACCTCTAATTCCAGCTGAAGGTATCTGGGGTCTTGTCTTGTTGATCATGACCTACACATCAGACCAAAAGGATACTGTATGAACAAAGACTGATGGTAAAAGGTAAACTAGGAGCCTTTACCTTGGCTTTGCTCAGCTCCTAACCACAATAGACCGATACATTATTACTGCCACACTTGGAACTAATTCTCATAACTATTCATTTTTAAGTAGTGGGTTAGTCATATCTGTGGCATCCCAAATGAAACCTATCCATGAATCACAATCGACAAAAAACAAAACCAAACATATTGTTTCAATTGCCTTTACTAAAATGGTTTCTGTCTTTTGTTGCCTACGACCAAATAGCATTAGCATTAATCTAGCCAAAATGTAGCTAATGGGACAGTTCTCTTCATTTGCTGCAATGTACTTCAGTGCTCTTGTATCAACATGAATTTATAGTTGAACTCAGGTCATTATGACGTTCGGGGGAGACTGTTAGCATTCGACTGGTTAGCAGGTTGAATTACTGTTTAGGGTCTGCTGGAAATAGCACTTAGTCAAAGTAAAGACTATCTGGAGTGTCCCACAGTGAAAATGGAACTGCGTGTTGAATCATGACGCTATGTAGACCCAATCAAATCTGAATCGGGACTGATGAGGTGGCGCTTTCCACTCCTCTTCTTTTCTTCCTTTCCGCCTGCCTTTCTTCTCAAAGACAGATTGCATTCCATCCTCTTCGCTGTAAAAAAAAAAGAAAAAAGGCAGACACATGGATAATGTGAAGGTATCCGTGGAGCAGTGTGAGCGAGCGCAGAGAGGAGGGGTGAATTAGAGGCTTGCAGGGCCAGCTTCAGACTGTGCTACGTGTCTGCCGCTGCTGCTCCCGCTCCTGCTGCTGGATCAGATGGCACAAAGCGGCTCGTCTCCCTGCAGCTCATCTGCTTCGTAATGTGTGCTTTCTGCTTAATTACAGCTCACCTGCAGTCGGCCCGGCGCTGCACACAGCCCTCTGGGGGGGAGGCCAGAGGATCGCCCGTATAAACCTTTATTTGGACTGGGGGCCGCTAAAAAGGGCTTTTATTATTCAGTGCCAATAACAATCATAAAGTCTGCAAACCCCACAATTGTGCAGGTATTTTCAAACAGGGGCAAGTTTAGCTCGCTGCAGCCACTGGTTTTAAAAAAATGCAACATCTGGTCGGCTTGTACGAAACGGGACAGTAAAGCTTTTACAGTCACTAACTCCAGGTAGCAACCTATTGATCAACACTGACCATGCTACATTAGCTACATTGACTTTCTATAATAAATTCCATATATTTTTTCAAGGAATATTTTTCATCCAGGTCATGGTATAATGGTTAGAAGAGATTAGAGGATGATCTGTCTCTATTCTAAAACTATCTCAAGGTGATTACATGACTTCTTTTGGCAGCTTTTTATTTTTACAGACTTTATCAAATCGTCATCTCTAGTTTTGAGAGATACGTTCACGATAATGCTACGTCCTCTCCAAAAAGCTAATTCTGAATGAAACAAAGTTAGCACACCGAACACCTTTTGCTGATTGGTAAAGAAAAACATTGTACAGATATTGTATTGTGACACTCATATAAGTTATGTATATTTATTCACAATTTCATAAACACAAGTTAATGGCTTATCAGAAGAAAGTTTCCAAAATGGCTTTAGGTCACGTGACTTGGTGATGAGTGCTTGTGCGACCTAAATTCTTGGTGTATTATAGGAACTGGATGTAGGACTGTTATCTCTGCCGTGTTATTAATTCCACCAGTGGCCACCCACGGTATTGCAGCAATATAAAAAAGATGTACAGCACCTATAATTTTTTCATATTTGAAACCTTTTGAAACCTTAAGACTTCTCTGAACCTTAAAACACCTTCCTTTAAAAACAATTGTTCAAACCTTTTTGGAAGGATGCGCCAATCTGCAACTTTTAAAAAAAATCTGTGACAAATGTGAAAGACTCAGGATGAATAATAGCAAAAAAGTTGCCAATTATGTCAAATTGATGATATCTATCTGCAGCATATGTTCTTCTAGTCAAGCCATTGGTACAAATTAACAGAATGATCACATATAAAACTTTGACAACTAAGGTGTCCAAACCCAAGTTCACTTTGGGCCCCCGACCTGGACCAGCCCTCATAGGATCTCAGAGTCCTCTTTTTTGTCATTTTCTTCAGAATCATTGAGGCACTAACTGGAATTAATTAATGCACAGGACCTTTATGTTCTACACAAGCGTTGATGAGCAAAGCTTAAACTAATGCATGAGAACAATGGAAATCTGAGGTCAAACTGAATCAGCAAGAGGCAAATACAAGCTAAGCTAAACGCACAAACACATCAAACAGCGCTGCCGTGTTCAGCACATGTTCACAGCTTGACAGCTCGTCCATAAAAGCCCCTTGGAAAGACA
Organism: Rhyacichthys aspro; assembly: GCA_036850595.1. NCBI lineage: Eukaryota > Metazoa > Chordata > Actinopteri > Gobiiformes > Rhyacichthyidae > Rhyacichthys > Rhyacichthys aspro. Next base: position 6,247,705 of record CM072155.1, read on the forward strand.
AACAACTTAGCAAAATCTGCAACATAAACTAAAGACATTAATGGAGGACAGTTCAGCAGAATGTGAATGAGAGAATTAGATCAAATGAGCAAGTTGAAGAGAAGACTAAAATAAAGACAAGAGGTTGACATGAGGAAGTGGAGAAGTGGAATATTGTTGGAAGCCGTGGCTGATGCTCTCAGGATCAGGTTTCCTCCAGATCAGGGCTCGTGGAAGGAGGGACCTGCTTCTTTTACTTCTTCTTTTCAGTCGTTTCTGCTCTTTTTTTTCTGCTTTAAAGGAGGGGTCCATTCTTGTCTTCCCTAAACGTGAGCGGCAGCGGACTAATGAGGGTGCGTCCCAGTACCTCCCAGTTCTTCAGGCTCCACATATAAAAGCCCCTGTGGAGAGTGAGAGTAGGCAGTAGGGAGTTTTCTGCTGGGGTCAGGAAGACTGTGAACTGACAAGCGGACCCCAGACACCCGTGTATGAGTGGAGTGTAGCAGAACCAGAAGACACCCCCGACTCTTTTTTCTTCCTCTTCTGCCTCAAAGAGTCTACATGTCTAGTGGCATCTAGACATGTTCAGCTTTGTGGATTTGCGGCTGGCGCTGCTCCTCGGCGCAGCAGTGCTCCTGGTCAGGGCGCAGGGCGAGGACGACCGTAAGTTTCACCAATGTTCCACTGGAGCTTCTGACAACCCTCTTTTCCTTCTACTGGCTTTGGATATCCCATCGGGTGTGGACGACTGCCAAGAACTAGAGAGAGAAGACAAGAGAGGAAAAAAAAAAGTTTTGACTAGATGACAATTGTGATGCTTGCCATCTCTGTCTCCAGCTCAAAAATCTAGATAGACCATTAGATGTCTAGATAGATCAGGAGATGTCTAGATAGGTCCGTGCTTTTTGGAATTCGTTGGGCATCTCAAAATGGCCTGTCTCCTAGTGTTTGTCTGTCTCCCCCACCTCCTTGGTGCATGCAGAGCGAGTCACTGCAGGTTTACCACGTTTTCCTTGAGGCAAGGCTTTTAAAAGCAACTAGGCATGCTTTCTAAGATCATAAAAACTGTAGTATTATTCGAAATTATTAACAAAAAGCTACTTGTGGTACTGTCACTTGCCACTCCTCAAAATGTCCCAAAAGCACGATCAGTTACCCCTAAATGTAATGACCTTGATTCTGTATCAAACGTGGCACAGGAGGAGAAATAAATCCTTTATGTGATGGGACCAAAACACAAGGTTCTCTAATCAGACACAGAGAGCAGTGGCCTGATTGATGTGGCAGGGTAATTCACAGCCTCGGGCCAACAGTCGAGCAGGGCCAGGTGAAAGTATAGGTGAGCAGGCGTAGTCTTGTCTACTGGAAACATCTCAGCAGAGGCCGATTTTTATTCAGTTTTTCGGTGCGAACGATGACAGTGAGCGAAAAAGCTTGTGAGAAGACAAAGGAAGGAGGCCTGGAAAAAAACCAAGCACAACCAAAGTCACTTTTTCCAGATGTGGCTCTTGTGTCTGGAAGAGTGCGGAACACAGATGTGGTTTGAGGGCGGCCTGTGTGTGTGTGTGTGTGTGTGTGTGGAGTCACAGCGCCACCTACAGGGGCTCTCTGCACCGGCCACGTCTGGCAACATCTGGCCGCCACGTCCCCCCCTCCCTTCAGCCCCCCCTCCCTTCGCCTTTCTTTCCACTCTTTTTTGCTGCTCCTAATTGCAAACACATGCGGAGTGTTTCCAGGCGCTGCTGCCAAGCCGACAGTGCACACGGCTGCCTTTCCCCTCTGAGCTCAGCACTTTGGCACGTCGGACCTTAGAAGGAGGCCCAGCTCGGCCTTTGGTTTGAGTGAAAATCCCACAGCAGCATGATGCAGCTGAGGTCGGAAAATATGACAAAAGGCGACTTTTAGATTCTCAGACTAGAAAGGTGACGAGGAGTTTTTAGAGAAGAATAAGTTGAGGGAAAGCATGTCAACTCTAGACCCAACAAGAAAGATGTCTGCGTTTGTATGATCCATGTTGATGCCTTGTTTGCCCTCACAAACTTTCTTGTCGCCCATTTTGGGTCAATTATACCACTTTTGTTTCAGGCAATTTACTGTCTATAAAATAACATAAATTAAAAGAAGAAAAATACATTATTTTAGAGAAATACAGATTACAGATTTGTAAACTTGCACCAAATTGTTTTTATTTTTTCATTTTGGGTCACTTATGCCACTTTCTTGGCCTTTCGCTGTCTATTTCACCCAAAAGAACAGAAAAGGAAAGAATATTAGGCCTTTTATTTTATATTTATATTTATGATTACATTCAGATTTAAGTTAATGCTGATTTTTTTTGTGCATTACATACTACATCATTTGTACATTCAAATTTCAGAGTCAAATTTTAGAAATCATCACAATGTAGCACCATTTAAAGATCAAATACAAATCGTAGGGTCTTACACTGACAACTATTCGCAGATTCTAGTTTTGTTTCAGTGTCAGCCTTACTTGTTTTTATGTGTCCAGATGTCTGACCTCTCTCTCCCCTCTCTCTCTGTGGCGCCCCCCTCAGGTGTAGGCGGAAGCTGCACCCTCGATGGCCAGGTCTTTGCGGACCGGGATGTGTGGAAACCAGAGCCATGCCAGATCTGTGTGTGCGACAACGGAGCAGTGATGTGCGATGAGGTCATCTGCGAGGACACTTCCGACTGCCCCAATCCCATCATCCCCCACGACGAGTGCTGCGCCATCTGCCCCGACGACGGTACACGCACAACTTTTATTCACATTTTATTGGATTGCTCGTGATCAAATTTTGAATTAGCATCACTAGCTATATTGTCAGTGGCTCCAGTGTTCTGGCATGTAGCAGACAGCACTGTTTAAAGGCAAAAACATTCAATTTATAAATAAACAGTGGTGTAGAGACAAGAATGCTGACTAACAAGCTAACAATATCCATATGTGCAGAATATATAGTTGTATATGGATTGAACTACAATAATAAAGTATGTTGTGAGTATGTATCTCAATCTGTATTCATACAAAATAAGAGTACTTTGTTTACAGTGTGCTCTACAGATTAGACTACTGTATTGTACAAGAAAAAATGCACTTAAGCATCTTATAGAACCAGAAACTCCATAAAAACTAAAACTACAGCATGTCTAACTCAATATATATTCATATAAAATAAATATAAATTTAATGTAGTCTTATAGATTAGGCGCATCTATGAATATGATGATTTATTTTTCATTCATAAAATTTGGATCATGTAAGGAATATGCTAACACTAGTGCTAACGTTACATATTGTTACTGTGTCTTTGCAGGACTCCAGGATGCCCAGGTTGAGGTAAGCATGAACTCAATCATTAAAATTTATGGACTAACTGATTTGAGAATTTGTGCTTAGCATCGCTTTCAATTATTTAAATGGAGAGATGGTAGAATCCACCTTATTCAGCAGCATTACTATTTGCAGTTCAACAAAAAAGTCAAACTAAGAGTAGGAGGTGATCAAGGTGGTTTTCTACATAATGTCTGCTACTTTTTCCTGAAATCATAAAGTAGACTAAACTTGAACTAAACAAAGACTGTACTTTTATTTTTATTGTCACAATTACACACTGAGGTTACATATCTTTTTATTTTCCCACAGGGACCCAAGGGAGAGCGTGGACCCAAGGGAGACAGGGTAAGTTAAAAACTCCGGTGAAAGTCTTTATTTTTGCTTTCTGGTTTTGGGTTTGTGGTCACCTGAGTGCCACGTAGCAAGCTCGTGGCTAGTGTTAGTCTGCTATGCGTTGGAACAGATATATAACAGATAATAGCAGAAACAGGAGCTGGATTTAAAACTGTGAGTTTTTTAAAAGTGGAGTTAATCTGCCCTAAATGGTATTTCAAATGGAGTTATAAGCATGTTGACCAACAAATATGCTTCTACAGCTACATATGGAGTAATAAACAACAAATGGAAGAATATATGTAGAGCTCAGCTTGTCACATCTACCTCTAATTCTTTGCATCAGTGAGGTTTTTCAATGTTATGAAAGCAGCTAGCAACACGCTGAGGTCAAGCTCCAACATGCACTGGTAGTAGACCGGCTTCTTTAACTGGTTCAAACTGCAATCCTAAATCATACTGTTCTGAAGCACATTTTTGTATAATAGTTTGCTTTATTATTTAAGCATCTGAAGATTTTGGAAGTTTGAATGTGCTATGGACCAATACATTTAGTCTGTGCACAATAATGAATGTCAAGTTTCCATAATTTGATTTATGGCTTAATTTTGTTATTTTAGTCAAGTTTATAAAAGCATTTCATAAACTGATCCTCCATTTTTGTTGTTGTTATCCGTATTTGTATATTGAGCTAAATCCTTCCCATTGCACTTACCTATTTCTCTTGGTGATGTCACCTGACCAGTGCCAATATTTACTTCCTGTCACATGGTCTGCCATTAGTAATTCAAGTTGAATGGAGGTCAACTATTAACCTCAGCCCATTACTGCATCTGTATATTGTAACCATGGTTCTCTGAGTGAAAGCAAAGCTAATGTTACATAGCCTTGTTTTACTATTGTCTCACTATTTTTTCATTTTGTTGTTATTTAACATCACTGTTGTTTTGGCCTAGCCCCTCACCCTGTGCTGTGTCTCTTCAGGGTCCTGCTGGTCCCGCTGGTAGGGATGGTATCCCCGGACAGCCTGGACTGCCTGGACCTCCTGGCCCCCCTGGACCCCCTGGCCTCGGTGGAGTAAGTTTTTGCATTTTTGGTATTTTTGAAATGTAAATAGCCCATAGTCACTGGGTTTTAGCCAGAAGGGAAACATAACATGGGATCAGAGTGTTAAAGTCAGTATATGCATATTCAGGTGTTCTTCTGTGGTGTTGCTATTAAGTAACACTATTTAGAGCTTAAAAAGTTAGATTTCTTGAGAAAAGTAGAGAAAGTTTTTTGATAGATGATAGAAGCTGTAAGTGGTCCAGAACAAGACAGTAATGTCTGCATCTGTACATAAACTTTTTCAGTATTATCTAGGTTAGTCTGGGGTCAGATAAAGGTCATAAGGTCATGTGTGCACATGAAAAGGAGCAGCACCAGGTTCTTGTTGAATTCACAATTGATTCCATGAAAAATAATGTTTCTTAATGGTTTAATATTAGCATAATACAGTGATATTTTAACAAAGTAAGTATTTAAATATGTATAATATCTGTTAAATATGTTATAAAAGGTACTGGCATTTATTTTGTATACTAAATACTGTTAAATAAATTGACAATAAAGGGACTACTTTTTGGCTACTATGCTAATGGACAATAGCATTAACAAAAGCATTGTTTACAATCTTAATTCATCCACAAACACTATCCATCTAAATTTTGTACTGTGTAAATCCATTCTAAGGTTACAGGTCAAAGGTTTTGGGGTCAATATATAACAACATAACAATGGACTATTATGTCAATAATAAAATAATTCAAAGGGAAAATGTAAAGGAAACTTGATATGCATTAACTGTTGGCCATGATATTCTGTCTTCAACCATTATAACCCATAATTGTGATATACAAGTGTGACCAATTTGTTGAAAATGTATTGACCTCTGAGTGTAATAAAAGTTTTGGTAAAGAAGAAAACATACCTGTAAAGACCTATGAGCCATGACCGTTAGCTAGAAATTGGGATCATTTTACATTAAATCCAACTGTGTAATAATCTGTTTGTATTTTTCCCTCAGAACTTCTCCCCTCAGATGTCTGGTGGCTATGATGAGAAATCCCCTGCCATGCCTGTGCCCGGACCAATGGTGTGTATGGACACAAACAGCAGACCTGCGCTTTGGTAACACAGTATCTAACCTGGGCTTTGTCTGATTTATTCTTCAGGGCCCTATGGGACCCCGTGGACCCCCTGGACCTCCTGGTTCTAGTGTAAGTACACCACTTCCTACCAAAACGATTAACACAAAAAGATATATTATGGAAAAAAGCCACAGATAGTTCCAGGTACTGCTATAATATGGCTCCTTTCTGATTTCAATATTATTGTGGGCATCATATGTTTTAACAATGCATTCAAAAAGTTTGTCAGTCATCAAAAGGCCTACTTAAAGTCACACATGATGTTATAATATGCTTATTCTTCTTTTTGAATTAGACAAATTGATATAATGATATATTAGTTGTACTGTTGTATTTGAGACTTGTCATCGGAATTTAAAAGTCTTGTAAAAACACATCTGGTCTCAGTCATAATCTAAATCTAAAATAAAAATAATTACAGTTTATGGGAGTATGACCTTCTGGAATAACACAACAAAGCAATATTCTAAGCATTTGTAACATGGACAGGGTTGTGAATAAATTAAAAAAATAAAATTCACAATAGCTGACCATATTGGCTTAGTTTCCATATCAATAATGGGGCAGTTGCCTTGATGTAGCACAATACAAAATAATTTTATTAAAAACGGATGCCCAAGAGAAATGAGGTTTTAATCACTGACAGATTAAGGCTTTTATCCATATGTTGTTGTTATATTGACTTAAATAGAGCAGCCTAAAGATTGGTCTTTGTCTCCCCCTACAGGGACCCCAAGGATTCACTGGCCCCCCTGGTGAGCCCGGTGAGGCTGGAGCTGCTGTAAGTATCAAAATGATCCAAACAGAAAACCACCTACATTGGACTTCTCACCTGGTCCTTGACACTTGTCTTCTTCTGTCTCTCGCTGCAGGGTCCCATGGGTCCTCGTGGCCCAGCCGGTCCCCCTGGAAAGAACGGAGAGGATGTAAGCACACATTCATGTTCATCATCAGTCATCATCTCTATGGAGGTTTAGATAGAACTGTGTCCTTGTATTTTCAGGGTGAGTCTGGCAAACCTGGTCGCCCCGTGAGCGGGACCTGCTGGCCCTCAGGTAACTTTCACTCATTTGTGATAATATAGAAAAAGAAAAAGGGTAACTGAAAAAAAATGCTAAATCCATATCCTATCTTTATTTAGGGAGCCCGTGGTTTCCCTGGAACTCCTGGACTGCCCGGAATCAAAGGACACAGAGTGAGTGTCACTTTGAGGTATGTGTCTGTCAATCTTGATTAATACAGCATGAGCTAATGGTTTTCCTTTATCTATGTTTCTACAGGGATTCAGTGGAGCTGATGGCGCTAAGGGAGACTCTGGCCCTGCTGGACCCAAGGTACTGCACATCATTCACTTTTGCAAATTTTGATGCTTTGACTCATTTGGGTGAACATCTTTTGCAACTTAAGTTATTATCCTGCTAGGGTATGGAGAAATAAAGTAAGCAATGTTAGCAATAGCAGGGGTAACTGGGTTAGCAAAAGCCAAAGTATCCCTGCAAACCTAAAATATACCAGCAAGTAAACTCTAATTTCTATCACAATATTATGTCCTATTTCCTTCATGTGTCAGGTGACCATATTCCCAGTCCACGATACTACACAAACATTGAATAACAGAATAGTGGAAAATTAAGTTCTTCCAATTCAACCGAGACATTTTCAAAAACGAATTGCAAGAAAGCAGTCAATCCAAAACAAGAACTGCATTTCATTAATCAGACTTAGTAAAGAAATTCTTCTGAACATTATGTTTAACACCAAACACTATTTGTTGTTTAACATAATGTGCACTGATGATATTATATCATCATCAGATATAATAAAACATTAAAAATGCAACAGTAATTAATGACATGTGCATTAGTATTTTAAATGTTGGGACTTATCCAAGCACATTCATGCTTAAGACCCTCGACAATGGGCCCCCATCTAATGAGCACCTGTGGTCATCCTACTTGTGTCATGCAAACTTGAAGTTAGCTTAAGCTTTATTAGCTAACTACCCTTTAAAGCACTGGCATTAACACATGCTGTAGTCGGTCAAATATTGTTGTCGCTTTATTCAGTTACTTTAGTACAAAGCCTATAATTCTGTGTCCATACCTTTTATTTTAGGGAGAGTCTGGAGCCGCTGGTGAGAATGGTACTCCTGGTGCTATGGTAAGTAGTTTATCAGACATGTAGCTACCATCTTGGATGCTCTCCCTTGTTGCCAGTTGTAGTCTAATGCAATGCCCCGTTTTCTCAGGGACCTCGTGGTCTGCCCGGTGAGAGAGGCCGCCCTGGTGCTTCTGGAGCTGCTGTGAGTCAGAAAACACACAAAACACAATTCATTTCTGCATTAATTTAATCATCTAAACCAATTTGTTTGATGTGTTGCAGGGAGCTCGTGGTAACGATGGTGCTGCTGGTGCTGCCGGACCTCCTGTGAGTTTTTGTAGTTTTTCAGAACAATCCTTAGAACAAAAACTTCTGTTTTTAAAACCTTGGAGTAAATGCTGCCAGCTTTTTACATCAACTATGTTTCTATCATATGTTTTAGGGACCCACTGGCCCCGCTGGACCTCCTGGATTCCCTGGTGGTCCTGGATCCAAGGTACATTTTTTGCTATTTTCATCAATGGCCATATTCTATTGGCATCAGTCTCAGACACTGTATTGGCTCTTATTCCTGGATTGTTGACCTATTTTAAACTTTGACCCACATTGTCAGTAAATGTCTTATCTGCTCTTTTCCTTCTCCCCAGGGTGAGGTTGGAGCCCAGGGAGCTCGTGGACCTGAGGGCCCTGCTGGTGCCCGTGGTGAGCCTGGTAACCCCGGACCTGCTGGCCCCGCTGGACCAGGTGTAAGTGCCAGCAATAATTCATATGTCCCTCACAAATTGTCCCATCAATTGTTGGGATCTATATATGGATTAAAGTCTAAACTAAACTATGGCGTCTTCTCTTTTAGGGAAACCCTGGAGCTGATGGAGCTGCTGGAGCAAAGGGAGTCGCTGTAAGTGCCTCAATAAAAATGTTGACTTTTTAGTCACAGAGGTCAAAATACTTTAAGCTAAAAAACAGACTAGACTGATGCAACATGATTTGACTGTGCTGTTGTGTGCTGCCCCCTGCAGGGTGCTCCTGGAATTGCTGGAGCTCCTGGTTTCCCCGGACCTCGTGGACCTCCAGGACCTCAGGGTGCTGTCGGTGCTGTCGGTGCCAAGGGTAACACTGTAAGTTACAGTTATTCTAACTGTATGAAATATAGTGTTTTACACTTGTTTGTAAATGTTCAAAACAAATAACCTGTCATAGTTTTATTTATGTGAGTATAGTTTTAAAGTGTTTGATTATGTCATTGTTTTTTTCAGGGTGATGTTGGTGCCCCTGGAGCCAAGGGAGAGCATGGTGCTAAGGGAGAGGCTGTAAGTTCACCACAATCTGCATGAGGCATAATCCTCTTTAAAAATGTGCGTATTCAAACTCCAATGTATCTTATGTATGTTTCAAGGGTGCCCCAGGAGTTCAGGGACCCCCAGGCCCTCCTGGTGAGGAAGGCAAGAGAGGTTCCAGAGGAGAGCCTGGTGCTGCCGGAGCCCGTGGAGCTCCTGGAGAGAGAGTATGTGTCTCATCTTGTTCTATGTGAAACTTAATGTAAGAAAAAAGGTTACTGTCCCAGAGTGATGTCATTTAATCAGACTTACTAGCATTTGATTGCTCTACAGCCTACAATGTTATGTTAATAAAAAGTATTACAGACAGAAAGCAAATATAAAATCTTCAGATAAATGTATAAATGAATTATTGTTATATTTATAATTTTAGAAATCTGTTCAGTATTTGGCTTTGTAGTAAATAAACCCTCCAGTGCCCCCTGCAGGACAATGTGATATAATTGCTATAGAATGTTGCTTCTCTCTTGTATTTGTTTTTCCAAAACTGTAACATACAACTTTAAAAACACTTGCTAATAATGACTTAATGTGGTTTGTAGCTCTTTATCCTAAAAGGAGTATTTTTCAAATGTTCTGTTGTAACCCATATCTTGACAATTCTCTAGGTTTGGGTAAATTAGAAATAGATTGTTGTTGCTGATCACAGTGTTTGATTGTTCTCAGGGCGCCCCTGGTGGTCGTGGTTTCCCTGGTTCTGATGGCCCTGCTGGACCTAAGGTCAGTGAAACAAACATTCAAATCATTTCTGACATTTGTTACTTCAGTTCATTTTCCTTAAGGCCAGATATTATAATATGTGACATTTGTCTTCTTAATGCTAACAGGGTGCCCCTGGTGAGCGCGGTGCCCCCGGTCTTGTTGGAGCTAAAGGTTCTACTGGTGAGCCCGGTCGCACTGGTGAGCCTGGTTTGCCCGGAGCTAAGGGTATGACTGGTAGCCCTGGCAGCCCTGGACCTGATGGCAAGACTGGAGCAGCTGTAGGTCTACACTCACAGACATCAGTTTAACAAAAGCTCTTCATTTATGGATTGAGGTTAATCCTCTATTGACCTTTTTCCCAGGGAGCCCCTGGACAAGATGGCCGCCCTGGACCCCCTGGCCCCGTTGGAGCTAGAGGCCAGCCTGGTGTGATGGGATTCCCAGGACCCAAGGGAGCCGCTGTGAGTAATACATTGAGAGGCGTACAGTTGTTAATGACTAAAGCATGTTCTGACGCTGTGGTCTGTGTCTGTAGGGTGAGGGTGGAAAGCCCGGTGAGAGAGGAGTGATGGGACCTACTGGACCTGCTGTGAGTCGCCTGCTCTCCACTGCACTCTTTTATGTTTATTATGTCATTTTGTAAAGACTAATGGAGCAATGTCACTAATTCTCTACCCAGGGTGCACCTGGAAAGGACGGTGACGTCGGTGCTCAGGGACCCTCTGGCCCCGCTGTGAGTGAATTATACAATACACACACTGCTACAGGACCCTATAATGTGGCCCAACTGATGCTATGTGTGCACATCTTTACTACTGTGTATGTTCACTGTTAGGGCCCCGCTGGTGAGAGAGGAGAGCAGGGAGCCGCTGGACCTCCTGGATTCCAGGGACTGCCAGGACCCCAGGGAGCTACTGGTGAGAGTGGCAAGCCCGGAGAGCAGGTATTGACCAACTTCTGTCAACAAAGTCAAAATAACATTTTCTTGAGACTCAATCTATATATGTTTCTTCCATTTTTCTTCTGTCCTAGGGTCTTCCAGGAGAGGCTGGAGCCCCAGGAGCTGTTGGATCCAGAGTAAGTAACTGAACTGTCTTTCTGACTGACTTTCTGTCCAGCAATATTACTTTAGCAATTACTATTAAAAGTCAATTGTACAATAGCACAATACACGTTAAGATTTGGCATCCCATCTTTATTTATGCTATTTTTGTATCTGGTTCCACTTGTCAGTTAGTGAGAATAACCTGACCTTATTTTTAAATGAAATAAACTAAAAATGATCCATTTATTTCTTAAAAGCTAGTGCTAATGTAGCATTAGATCAGACAATTTATTTGTACATTATCTACCACTGAAAGAAATGTCATTCATTGGATTTTTTTTTTATGTTCAACTTACCTGACTGTTTGCCCCCTCCTTCTCAGGGTGACAGAGGATTCCCCGGTGAGCGTGGTGCCCCTGGTGCTATTGGTCCTGCTGGTGCTCGTGGAGCCCCTGGATCCGCTGGAAACGATGGTGCCAAGGTAACCATCCAGTTCAAATAAAGAACTGTTGATTTTAATTTGCATTTTCCAATCATTTCTTCTAACTCTTTCTCTTCTCTTTTAGGGAGATGCCGGTGCCCCTGGTGCCCCCGGAGCTCAGGGTGCTCCCGGACTGCAGGGAATGCCTGGTGAGCGTGGTGCTGCTGGACTTCCAGGACTGAAGGGAGACAGAGTGAGTGTTCACGGCTGTATAGAGGAGACGATGTATGATGATGTACTTCACAGTGAGGTGTTAAACTTCTGGATCTCAACCATTTAGGGAGACCAAGGAGCAAAGGGTGGTGATGGAGCTCCTGGTAAGGATGGTCCTCGTGGTCTGACTGGACCTATTGGACTTCCTGGACCTGCTGGAGCCTCCGGAGACAAGGGAGAGCCTGGCCCTGCTGGACCCGTCGGACCCGCTGGAGCTCGTGGTGCCCCTGTGAGTTTTCAAGAGCCTTCCACAAGAGACATTCACAACACATGCTCACCTGAAAACAAAAGTAGCAGTAGTTCCCATTGATTTGTATTAGTGTTTAAGCTAAAATCAATCAATAAAAATGTGATTATACACTTTATAGGCAGCAAAGGGGCAAAAAAACTCCTCCAGATGAGGAGCAGTTTAGCAGCCTCTAATGAGGAAGGACAGGTCCAGAAACCATTCATGGGTAACTTTGATTTGTTCTTGTGGCGTCATGATGTGGCATTTTGTCCACGTCCAGCATAACATAGTCCAAGGCTTCTGGTGTAGCCCAAATGCTTGTGTAAAGCAAGTAGCTAAATATCAAGCCACTCACTAATGTTCTGTACACACTCACCAACAGCACACACGCAGTCAGTAGGTTGACATTTGCCAGAATCATCCTTGAGGACCTTTTCTCCATTGAAAATGTATTTGTGATTTGCTTCTGTTCCCAAACTCTAAAAGTCCTTGTCTAATGATTGTTTCTTGTTTTCAGGGAGAGCGTGGAGAGTCTGGACCACCTGGACCTGCTGGATTCGCTGGACCCCCTGTTAGTACATTTTCATGGATATTCTCAATACCTCGTCTTCAAGTAACATTGAACCATTTTGCTGACCATTTGGGCTCCATCATCTTCTGTTTGTGCTTTGTAGGGTGCTGATGGACAGGCTGGTGCTAAGGGAGAGGCTGGAGACAATGGTGCCAAGGGAGATTCTGGTCCCCCCGGCCCTGCAGGACCCACTGGTGCCCCTGGACCTCAGGTTTGTGAACTGTGCACTGGGAGAAAGTGATTCTCAAGTCTTCATTGCATATAACTGAAGACCGTATGACTTGTTCTTTCAGGGTCCCGTTGGAAACACTGGCCCCAAGGGAGCCCGCGGAGCCGCTGGACCTCCTGTAAGTCACTTTCTCAAGTAAACTCTTCTATTAGATTTTTATCATATCTTTCATTCTGGGGCTTGTATTAGCAGTGTTGGTAGTGGCTATGTTTAGAGGTTATACACAGCATAAACCTGATGATATTGTTTCAGCACAGACCTAAATGGTATCTATCTCATATCCATCCATAGGGTGCCACTGGATTCCCTGGTGCTGCTGGCAGAGTTGGACCTCCCGGCCCCTCTGTAAGTTTTACAGCAGAATCTGAACTTGCGTTTTCCAAAATGGGTTCTATGTGCATTCATTTTTCCCTCTTTAGGGCAACCCTGGACCTCCCGGACCTTCTGGAGGCTCTGGCAAGGAAGGACCCAAAGGAAACCGTGGTGAGACTGGTCCTGCTGGTCGCCCTGGTGAGGTTGGTCCTTCTGGACCCCCAGGAAATCCTGGAGAGAAGGGTAGCCCTGGTGCTGATGGTGCTCCTGTAAGTTTCCTCTAAGATGGGCCAAATTATTAACTGTCCATGTTTGTATTTCAGTGGAGAAGAGGCGTTTTATTAACCCTACTGCTTATCTCTGTTACCCTCCAGGGTAGTGCTGGTATACCTGGACCTCAGGGTATTGCTGGACAGCGTGGTATTGTTGGTCTTCCTGGACAGAGAGGAGAGAGAGGTTTCCCTGGACTGCCAGGACCTTCTGTAAGTTCTAAAAACTTTAGGAGTTAACACCAGGAGCACAGCTAATGGCCCTGCATTGAACTGAACAAAGTTGTTGGTCACAGGGAGAGGTTGGAAAGCAGGGATCTGGTGGACCCAGCGGTGAGCGCGGACCTCCTGGACCCATGGGACCCCCTGGACTGGCTGGTGCACCTGGAGAGGCTGGACGTGAGGTATGAAAAATAATGAACTGATTGTTCTATATCTGTCCATAATGTTGATGGGCCTAGTTAACTGGCTGTGTGTATTTAGGGATCCCCAGGAAACGAGGGAGCTCCTGGACGTGATGGATCTGCTGGACCCAAGGTCAGTCCAACACCAGCTCAAAGATAGTCATGTTCTGTAAAGTATATATGAAGATTAAAGCATTATTTAGTGTAACCATTATTCATTTTGCACAAACTTACAGAAACAGAGCCATACTATAATAATTGTTTGTTGTAGATTTGAGCATGTTTACAGTGTGCACTTCTAAAAGCTTTGTATTTGTCTTTTAGGGAGACCGTGGTGAGTCTGGTCCTTCTGGTGCCCCTGGTGCTCCCGGACCTTCTGGTGCCCCTGGACCCGTTGGACCCGCTGGCAAGACTGGTGACCGTGGAGAGAGCGTGAGTCGAATTGTTCTGGTGTTTGAAAATGCTCCCATGTAAAAGCATACACAATTGATATTTACAGAAAGTCTTTGTGATTCTAGGGACCTGCTGGCCCCGCTGGTGCTGCTGGCCCTGCTGGTCCTCGTGGACCTGCTGTAAGTAGTATCATGTAACAAAACTAATTTGGCCATAAGAAACTAAAGCAGGGCAATATACAATTCTGCATCACTCTCTTCCTAACAGGGAGCTCCTGGACTCCGTGGAGACAAGGGAGAGAGCGGAGAGGCTGGTGAGAGGGGTATGAAGGGACACAGAGGCTTCACTGGCATGCAGGGACCTCCTGGACCTGCTGTGAGTTAAGATCAGACTACAAATATGGTCCAAACGCCACATCTAGCAAAGCCTCAAACTGTTGTCTGTTGATTTAGGGCTCTAGTGGAGAGCAAGGACCTGCTGGTTCTGCTGGACCCGCCGGACCTAGAGTAAGTTGGAGAAATGAACTGAAAAGGTTTTATGGGTGTCTTCAAAAGATTTTGAGTTACTTAGTCTTTTAGAGACTGAGTGTTTGTTTTCGTCACTTGTAGGGCCCTGCTGGATCTGCTGGTGCTCCTGGTAAGGACGGTATGTCTGGCCATCCTGGACCCACTGGACCTCCTGGACCTCGTGGTCGTTCTGGCGAGATGGGACCTGCTGTAAGTTTAACACATCTCTCACACATCTAGGCATAGGCTTAGCCTTAACTCAGACTGAGCCTATGACCAAAGTAACAGTTTAAGTTCTGGAGATGGTCCTTGGTAACACTTTCTTTTCTTTCTTCTCTTATCCCAGGGTCCTCCTGGACCTCCTGGACCCCCTGGTGCCCCAGGTGCTCCTGGTGGTGGATTCGACCTTGGCTTCATTGCCCAGCCCCAGGAGAAGGCCCCTGATCCTTTCCGTATGTTCCGTGCCGATGATGCTAATGTCCTGCGTGATCGTGACCTGGAGGTGGACAGCACCCTGAAGAGCCTGAGCCAGCAGATCGAGCAGATCCGCAGTCCCGACGGAACACGTAAAAACCCTGCCAGAACCTGCCGAGACCTGAAGATGTGCCACCCTGACTGGAAGAGCGGTGAGTCCTTAGGATTCTGGTGGATAGTTAATGAGTGAAATACCAAAGGTCAGTAGATCGCAGCAAATCTGGCCTTGTTTGATGTTCTTCTCATATCTTTAGGCGAGTACTGGATTGATCCTGACCAGGGTTGCACTCAGGACGCCATCAAGGTCTACTGCAACATGGAGACAGGAGAGACATGTGTCTCACCTGCTCAGCCTGATGTTGCCAAGAAGAACTGGTACCTGAGCAAGAACATCAAGGAGAAGAAGCACGTCTGGTTTGGTGAGACCATGAACGATGGCTTCCAGGTACTACATGAATCTAGAGTCTACTGTGGCTTCTTCTTTGATCAGTCAAAAAGCTTTTTCTGTTTGCTAATTGCTGCTCTCCACCATGACAGTTCGAGTATGGCAGCGAGGGCTCTCAGCCTGAGGATGTCAACATCCAGCTTACCTTCCTGCGTCTCATGTCCACTGAGGCATCTCAGAACATCACTTACCACTGCAAGAACAGCGTGGCCTACATGGACGCTTCAGCTGGCAACCTCAAGAAGGCCCTGCTCCTCCAGGGCTCCAACGAGATTGAGATCAGAGCCGAGGGCAACAGCCGCTTCACCTACAGTGTTCTGGAGGATGGATGCACGGTAAGCACTGTGATAGGTTGCTCCCTGGGTGCTTGAAATCCTTGTAAAAGCTTGTATTTTAAAGATGTGTGTTCAAGTTTACAAAAAAATGGTAGCTGTTTGGGGGCCACTAGTGGGATGTTTTTTATATATTATCTCTAAAACTGGTGATATTTTTGAAATAGTAAATGGTGCATCTATATAGTTAGAGTTATATATATAATTTTGACTTTGTCCACATGCATTCTTGAGAACAGACTCAGTGTAGCTGTGATAGCAGACATGACACATGACATGTTTAGATCTTTAAATGTACCATTATTTGTACTATTAAATTCTGAATATATGTAACTTATGTAACATATGTCATGTCCTGTTTATTTATTTGTAACTTGAATTGTCAATACTAACTTCCCGTTTCCTATGTTCCTTCAGTCACACACCGGAACATGGGGCAAGACAGTCATCGACTACAAGACAACAAAAACATCTCGCCTGCCCATCATTGATATCGCTCCTATGGACGTTGGTGCTCCAGACCAAGAATTTGGCCTTGAAGTTGGACCTGTCTGTTTCTTGTAAAAAGAGCAATCTGGACTTGAAAGTGTTGTTGTGTGTGTGTGCGTGTGTGTTTTATTTTTTTCTAGCAGTCATCTCTCTTTTAAAAAAACCCACCATAACATTATGAAAATTGAGACCCCTTGCTCCTGAGTTTCCATTCGGCCATTGTTCCGATGGTCCACTTTTCCTAAAACCTGCACTTCAACTAGATGGCGGTGATGTGGTATTACCTGCATCGTGTTTGGGACCACTACTTTTTTGTTTCTTGTTTTTTTTTACCATCACAACACCAAGGATCCTGTAAAGACATTTTGTTTCACTGGCAACAAGAAAATAATATATGCTTCTGTAAAGTGTAAAAAATGTACTTCCCCCTTTTCCATCCAGCCCAAACCAGGCCTCTCTGGAGTTTACAGAAAAAAAACACAAGTGACTTATTTTTCTACACCACTGCAATGCGAGGAATGAAAGGACAGTCCCAACAGACAGAACCCAATGCTTTGTACCACGTTCAGGTGTTGATGAATAAACGGTGAAACTGACAGCCATGTTTGTTTCTGTCCATCCTTTGCTTGGACACATCTTGTTTGCTCCTGTCTGTCCTCTTTTTAAAGTCGCATTAAAACCACCAGCAGAGAAACATGGGTTGAAACCTCTTTTTTGAAAGAAAAATGTCCTATGGCTACCTCTGGTTTTGAAAAAGGGGCCCATATTTATGAAGGGAAGCCTGTTGTGGCAGTCAGTGGGGTAGTCGCGATTGAATTTACATAGCTTTAGCAGCAGCAGCAACAACAGCTATATCATAAGGTGCTATTCTTTGTTATGGGTCGTCTGACCTCCAACATGGCTGTATTGTGAGTTGATGTTGTGTTGGAATGGCACGACCTTTTGGTGCTAAAAAAAAAAAAAAAGACCATTTTCATCTTGGTGTCTAGTTTGAGACAGTCTATTTCCTTGGTGAGTCAAACTGCACATCTGTATAAAGTGGATCTATCCATTTCTCCATTCTCACACCCTTGTGTTATGACCCCCTCCCTTTCCCTTTGGCCCCGCAGAGATTTTCAAATGTACAGAAAGAGAACCAGTGGTTTTTGAGCAGACAGACACCACCATGGGGACAACAGCACGTGGATCTGTACCTATTTTGTATGTGTATAATAATTTGAGATGTTTTTAATTATTTTGAATGCTGAAATAAAGCATGTTAAGTGGTCTAACATTGAATCCTGCCTAATTCCCTGACTGACTGCCCCAGAAATGATTTATCTGCCATTTTATTTATATATTTTTATGTTGACAATTCATGTGCATGTAGCTGGACTGTAGCATCAGTTTTGGTTACTTCATTTTTAAAACAGCACCCATTTTGAAGCTCCAAAGCACTTTCTAAGCATGTTCAATGTCTTTCTCAGCAGCACCTCATTTATTAGCATTAGCTGATACGAACTCCTTGCATTGCAGCCCTTATTATAAAAAAAAAACAAAAAAACTAAAACGACCATGGCTTACCTTTTTATAGATTCATTATAGATGTAGTTCTTCTTTCAGGAGTCAACATCTCATTTAATCCAACAGATTTCGAAGCTCCACGTTCCACCATCATCCATCAGGCGTTTTGCTGCTAATCCATTGATATAATCTGTTCATCCATTGGAAACCGTACACACTGCTCCTCTCCATTTTCAGCTCGATGTGAACTGCTCCCCACCTTCTCCCGAGTGAATGCTTAGTGCTGCATTGGACCTGCTAGGCTTATGGGCATTGGCATGGCTTCACAAAGACACTGTTGTCCACCTTGAAGGGGATAGGTTTTCGTTCCCAGCGGGAATCTGGATTATTTCTGCAAGAATTTAGGTCTTTATTTGAGGCCTGGGAGAGGAATGCTGCCCTCTCTGGTTTCAAACACAGAGGAGGCTCTGTGTGCAGCAGGGAAAGCCCTCTCGCAGGGTAAACACTGGCCCAGTAATGAGACGAGGCCAGGTGAAGACACTCTGAACCCAAGACTGAATCTAACAGTTTAAGAAATCCCTCATCATTCATTCACTCCACAATGGTTTCTAATGTAATAGACTTTAAAAAAAAAAATTTTAAAAAAATTCATTAACGCGCAAAAATAACTGTTTGCAACTGCATTTAACTTGAGGATGATTCCTGTTCCAGTACAACAGCCCACAGGGAACAAACGGAAGAGTAGCACATTCATGTTAATATGTTCATTTTTAACTTAAATTTATATATAACTTTATATACAAATACAATTTAAATACAAATGTATCTTCTGACCTATTTCTGGATTTGTCAACAGAGACTTTCTCAGGCAGGAAGTGAGCTGTGGAATTGCAGTCTGCAATGTCACCACCAGTTGCTGCCAAAGAGCTTCACAATGTACCTTGAAAAAATTGTATACAATCATAATTTATAGTCTTGACAAAGTAAAACTAGAATGATGTCGGAGAATGGAATCACACTTTTCATTTGCTGTGAGGGAAAATGTTTCTAGAATGATGTCCTTGTCACCTTATTATATACATTATTCCTACACAGTACTGAGCATTCGATTCAAAAAGCAACATGATCAAGAAGAACATCCAACAGTCTTTCATTTCTGTCATTCGTAAACAAAGCAAAAGACACAAATCCAACAACCTGGGCAGAGATTTGAAAGAACAGAGCTTGGCATGACGTTGCTGAAGCAACAGCAATCGACAACCCACAATCGATGGTATATCAATAGGAATAGTTTCAAGCAAAGACTTAGCAGCTTAAAAGTACCATTCCCAGCCAGGAACTTTTATAACATGAAATTATTTAGAGATTTAAAGTAAGACTGATTTGAAGGACTTCACAGCTAAATACTGCATGTGTTCTGGTTAAGGCAGTGGTGTATGGGGTATGAGTAACAGGAAGTAAAGTGAAGATATGAGTCCGCCCACCTGAAGACTTCCAACTGCTGGATAAGTGTGTGACAAACATATTTTGTCTTAGACTCAACATGATCCTCTTTTACATGACTCTAGCCTGTAACATTCTCCAGGTTTCAGGTAAAGGTCATAGGTCATTCTTCTGCAGCCCGTAGTACTGCATCATGCTTAATCTTCTTCTTAATCTTCTTCTTTTTCCACAGGCGTGCCACTGAGTGAAAAGATCTACCAGACTCCAACGGAAATGTACAAACGTCCCGGAGAAATGGCCATACTCAGCTGCTCTCACTCCATTCAGACCTACAACCAGATCCTTTGGTACAAGAGCGCTCCGAGTGGGCATCTGCAGCTGCTGGGACACATAGTAGAGTCCAGTGTCTTCAAAGAGGACAACGTGTCTGTGGAGATTTATGGAAACGCAGAAACAAACGAAGTCTCCACATTTTTAGTTGGGCTGCTCAGCTCAGACAGCAGTGCAGTGTACTTCTGTGCTGCCAGGTACCACAGTGTCATCTGTCACTCAGTCATAATGCAAAAACAAAGCGTTAGTCTTACTTTTCTCTTCTATTTTTCAGTTCAGGGTAGGTTTCAGCCACCCGTGACCCCTAATGAGGATAAGTAGAATAAAATAAATGAATGAACTGTCCTATTTAACAGAAATGAAGGGATATTGTGGGAAAACATAAAGCTATTGGGAAGTGCCTATTCTTTTAAAAAAACTGCTATATGTGTATGCACAGTTCTCTTAAGGTCCCATCCGTTTTAATACTGATTTTATTGGCGTACTCATGTGGTCCTCAAAAAATCCAAGTATCCAAGTTAGGAAGTTGTGTTTTTCTTACATTGCACTATTTATTACGACTTACTGTATTATATGCACCAAGGGAAGAGAGTAACATAATATCAGTTTTCGTAAAGTCACTCTACCGACTTCAATGCATTCGCATGATTTCAACTCAGTCAACAACAAAGAAGATGGACGCGAAGTCAAAATGTGCTGTTATCTTTTAATGAGTAACACAGTCAAAACATAGTCAAAGTAGCAATTATTAGCCTATTAGTAGTGGGTCAAGAAAAAAAACATTTTTCCGAGTTCCCGAGGACCACATAAATGCACCATTAGTTGTGATTCAAATCATGGCGGCATTGGGTAACCCTGTTTGGACCAAGCTTTAATTGTGAGACAGACGGCCTCACTTTTGCATCAAGAATACTCAGTTTAGAAGGAGGAAGACATTTTTTTCCCCATTGCACATGTCTGTCACGTAAATCTAGAGTAAAATAATTCTGACACAATGGAAATCTCCTTTATTCCAAACCAATGGCCCTCTAGAGCAGTGATGTGTAGAGGATTAAAAATAAATCCAAATGTCAAAGTCCAGGACATCATTGTTAAATGTTATGTTGATTCAGTATCATGCAGTATAATACAGATGTATTAATGTCTATATTTTTTGGAAAATACTTTTTAAAATGACTGTTGGCTTTTGTATGATTTGTAAGCTTTGAATAGAATTTTAAAGAATTTTGAGAGAAAACTGAGAGAAAAGTTGAGAGATATTGAGTGTGTAGGTGTGGATTTTGAGTGTAAATGGAGCCCTGAGGGACTCCACATGATTTCTCTGTGGACAGCCTTTTAACCAGTGCCCTTTAAGACACACACCATATGACGTTAACACTATATTTCCTGTGATATTGTGCAGCAGACTAAAAACACTTCCTGCCTCCTGAGAGTGGAGCACACAGCCATCATGAACTGCCTTTTACTTCTACACATCTTCTCAATCTTCTGGAGCAGAGGTAAATTTCATTCATTAAGTTTGATAAAACCAGAAAACGTTTACAAGTCGCATGCATTTTTCTTGCAGGGATGTCTCAAGTGGAGCAGACTCCCACTGATCTACTGTTAGATGCAGACAAAGTGGATAAATTGGCCTGCAAACACAACATCAACAACTACAACACTATTCTGTGGTATTTACGCTCACAAGAAAAAACTCATTTAACACCTATTGGGCACACAATTTATACTGGCCAAACAGTAGAGAAACCCTTTGAAGGAGTCTTCGGCGTGAGTGGGAATGGACAGAGGGAAGCCTTTCTCCATCTCCTCAATCTGACCAATTTTCAGCACAGTGGCCATTTCTTCTGTGCTGCAGTTGAGTACACCATGAAAGAAAAAGCCCTGACTTTTAAACAAAAAACAATGCAAACCTTCCATAAACCACAATACAGCAAAATGAGGTGAAGAGCAGAGTAAAAGATTCTGTGGTAGACACTAACTTCCAAAACTCAACAGTCAACACACTGCAGCTGTGTGATCACACTGATGTGGTGACATACTGAACCTATTCTCTCTGTAAATGAACTTTTGACCTGTGCCAAAACATGACAGACACACTTTTTTACATTTATCCCTTTAAACTCTGACCAGTTAGTTGGAAAATAACAGTGCTCCTGCTGAGGGCAAACAGCACAGGAGTCCAGGGTAAATCCTTATTCCAAAGAAGCCAAAAGGCAGGATTGTAAAGCTAGCCGAGTCATGCCCCAGATGTACGGTGACCATACGCACAGATTCAACTGGGACTGTCCCGATTTGAAGGCCCTTGTCCTTTGTCCTGGAGGATATCTACAAAAACATGTAAATGTCTTGATTTTGCCCTCTTCCTATTGCTAAGCTGCATTTAAATATTTGGTTAATGTGAATTTTCTGTCACACACAGAAGAAAAGCTGCATTTCTTTGAAGTCAAATAATTATGAAAAAAAAATGTAATGCAGTCAGTTCATTTTTATTTTTTATTATTATTATTATTATTATTATTATTATTATTGTTTACTGGTGACTTTTTTTGTTGTACTTGGATTGTGGTAAAATTAAAGTGTTCTGATTTTGAGGTTTAAAAATTTGGGCACCTTACCCAGATGTCTCCAGCTTTTAATAGAAGTCAGTTGAGTTGAGCCAAATATATGTTTTGACTCCCTGTCATATTGCCATTTTTGTGTTATTTATCTTAAAATTTAAACGTTGATATTAAATATCAAGAAAATCATCATTTTTGCTACAACATGCAACATGCTAAATCACTGATTTCTGTGTCTGTTTCCATAGCTCTATTTTCCCACAGCCTACCCCTATCCTGTCCCTGCTCTATGTTTCCTAACCCAAATCTGCAAATTGGAGCAGTACTTCATCTTGCTTTGAGATGTTCACAAAGAAAAACAAAAAAAATCTTAGAAATGTGGGAACATAGGGCCTAAAATAGACCCCAAAGGAAAACAAATCTATTTCCTGGTCCTAGTTGTAGGTAGATGATATTAGACTACCTCTTCTTGTCCACAGAGAAGACTACAGTCAACATAGTCAATAACTGCTAACGTTAGCATTCCTTAGATCTCCTCTTGAAGGTGTAATTCTTGTATTGTAGATAAAATGTGAAACTAGGAGGGGCTATTCACATTATTTCCTTCATACAGATTTTATTTCCTCCTGTTTTTCTCAGTTGTCAGTTCACCTGAGCCGCCCTCGCAGCTGCTCTCACAGACCGCTCAAAGATGGAGGCTGAAATACGGAAAATGCCTAAAAACAATATGCCGTTTTTGTGTAATGCTCTATTACTGTGTAGCAGGGAGTCACGGTGATACAAACTAATAGAGCAGTTGTACAAAAACCACCTGAAAGATACCATTTCATACAAATACTCTTACAAACCTGGATGTATATAATTATTCATTATGTGTTCACCAAAAAGCAATTAATGATTCCAAGGAGTAAAACTGTGGAAATATCATTTTTTAAAGTGAGGCTTTGAGTGTTTTGGTGGACCATGCACTGATGCTGGAATCATTTTCACTGTTGAAGGTAAGTCCAGACTGCACTTATTTTCTGCATATTGTGGGATGTTACAGTAAAAGGGAAACGTTTTTGGATTTTGCAGTTATTGTGGGTTTGAACTAAAATGTGCAAATATTAAATGTAAGTGTAGCCCTAGTGTGGACGGCTGGCAAAACGTAAATCTCAGCCCCAGTATTGATGTAGCCTACATTGCATTTAACATTTATTACAGTGGATTATTATGTTACAGTCTCCCAATATGTGTGAAATGTTAAGGCATTCTGTGGTGATATGTGTACTGCTAATGTTCAGTACGCCCACATTGTAGTTGCTAGATGCTTAAATTGCACCACAAAAATAAAAAAAAGCTGAATTTTTTTTTTAAATAATGGAGAATAAAGCCTGTAGGTAGCAGTCAGAGCTGAATGTTTTTATGGCAGCGATGTGTCAGTGTGAATAGTTACACTCCTGCTTACTTCGGAAAGGGAACTAAACTCACTGTTTTAGGTAAGAAATTTGTTTGATTCAGATTTTGTATTTTAATGCCTTTAGTGATTAAAAACAAAATGCATGCAGAGATACTTCCATAAATTGACAGACAATGGCAGTGTATCAAGTAAAGATAATTCATTTGCATCACTAGTTACGATTATACTACGATCATAGTAGAAAGAAGTTTTACAGAAAGTGTAACCTATAAAACTGAAAACACACATTGACTGGAGAGTGTGTTCTGTGTGTACTTGGTTAGAAATAGTCTGTAGGAAATTAAAAAGTTTTTTTTTTTAAATAATAAATAAGTGAAAAAATTTATATCATTAATTCTTACATTTTCAACTATTTCAATAATTACATTTAAAAAATTAATATTTCAGTAAAATTCTATATAAGCATTTATTACTTTTTAACAAGTGAAATATAACATTACCTTTGTTTTTAATTAAAAGCTGAATGCTTGTAAATGTATAAGTATAGTTTTAGCTTACGTAGCTGACTGTTTGGGGTTAAATACCATTCTAAATATAATATAAATGTAGTTACGGTTACTCTTAGTAGATTGCAACCAACGCTAATAACAAATTTAAACCTATTAATGCTAAGAGAAATACAGAATAATAGAGTAACAGTTGCTGCCATCTTGATTTTTAGCTAATGCTTATCTTTTCCAGAATTTATCGATCCTTCATGTACATTTTTTAACTGGGAAAAAATTTAAACTGATTTGAAAATAGTACACAATTATTAAAAGTTTTCTTGGCAAACTGTATTCATTTACATTTTTTTTTTTTTTCAGATCCAAACATTACCATCACCCCTCCGACAGTCAAAGTACTTAAACCGTCCAAACGTGAATGTTGGAATCGCAGAGACGAGAGAAGCCAGAAGACCTTGGTGTGCGTGGCGTCAGGTTTTTACCCGGACCATGTAAACATCTTCTGGCAGATCGACGGACGCAATGTTACTGACAATGTGTCGACCGACGGCGCTGCTCAGAGAGACAACGAAGGGAAATATTACAGCATTAGCAGCCGCCTCATAGTCCCGCACCAAGACTGGTCCAATGTAGACAAGAATTTCATCTGCATCGTCAGCTTCTTCAATGGAAACGGCACTGTGTACACATCAGACTGGCTGCACGGCGCTCAAGGTTTGTCCACCATACATTATAAAATAAAATTGGTCTGTTTCCATTGAAAGAGCACTGTGATATAGCGGAACCAATGGAATAAAAACTTCTGTATTGAGTAGTGTATAATCAACATCAAAATAATACTCTTCACGTTTTGGAAAAATAAACCTTTACAGTGCTTCCTGGTTTCATCATCGTCAGACCTATATCTACAGTTTGTAGATAGACAAGAGCATGTCCCTGCTGGGCTACCATAACTGTTCACATGCTCTAAAAAGGGAGAGTGTGAAGTGTTGGATTTCTATTTGCACTTTTGCCACTAGATTAGGGTGACTATGTGTCCAAATGTAACGGGGACTGTTCCACTTTCACACTCCCTGTCCCGTGTCCCAACAAATGTCTATAAAAACACACAAATGTCCCAGTTTTGAACACACCTGTCCCTATTGTCCCCATTTGAACAAATAGCGATTGCTGCAGCAAACATCAAAATGAATTTGAATTTAACCTGATTTTACCATTAAATGCACCAGTCGAGTTCTTTTTTGTCTTAACTGTTGATTAAATTAAATTACTATTGTTTTAAACATAGGCAATACAACAGATTTGTGCCAGTGAATTTGCAAAAAAGTGTTTGGAGGTCTGAAAATTACACTACTATAATTACACTAAAACTACACACCCCACGTTTAATTTCCCCAAAAACTTTTGTTAACAGTTTCCATTTCTGCAGTGACATATCTACGGAGCATGCAGAGCGCCAAACTGTCTTTTGTGGTGTTGATCTTCAAAAGTTGTGTCTATGGAGTCTTTGTAGTGTTGCTGTTGTGCAGGCTTCAGGTAAGAACTAAAAAACAACTCATCAATACGTTGTTGCTTGTTTCTTTATTAGTTCGTCTTATGTTTGCAAAATTTTATACTAAATATCTAAAAAAAATTGTTTGTTCTATGCAGGGACTGCCTGGGAAACAGAAGGACTAGCAAACAACTGTGTCCATTTTTTTTTTTTTTTCATATATTGCTTCACTTTTAACCCCAATCAAACTTTGCCATTATAAAAATACACTTTCTCAATTAACTATATGAGCTTATTATAAAAAACTATTATAATACTTTCTAATCTGGTTGTATGATGCATGCTTAAAATAAAGACAACTTTTTTTTTTATTTGTGAATGATTTTGTACTCATTTGAACACAATAACAAGTAGCTTTTGAACTTAACTCTAAAGACCTATACAAAACCATGCCATGACAGGAAGTTACTCTTTTGTAGGTTTTGCTGTTGTCGCTCAGGAACAAACTGGTGCAAAGCCTGCTCAGTGTCAAAGGAAGTGGTCTGGAGGCTGCAGTATTTGTCTTTTACCACATCCTCTGACACCTGCATCTCCCTCTGTAACAGACGGCAGCTGTGACAGAGTCAACGCATGTTTCAGGGCAAATGCTGTTCGCTTACCTTCTTTAAACATACACTATACTGCCAAAAGTATTGGGTCACTCCTTTGTAATGAAAAGTCTTTAAATGTCCAGTTCAGACAGGACCCTTTTCTACTCTAACATGACAATGCATCTGTATACAAGGCAAGCTTTAAAAGAAATGACTGGTTCAGTCAGTGTGGAAGAAGTTGAGTGGTCTGCAGAAAGACAAGTCCTATTCCCAGCTGCACATCTCTGGTGTCACTTTGAAATCCTTGCGCCAAAACTCATCAGCAAACACCAATGACTTGTGCATACACCATACGTACAACAGTATTGCACATCCCCTACTTTAGAACAGAAAAGGCACTTGCAAAACTGTGGCAACAAAGATGAAAACATAATTCATGTATTTGAAAATTGTATTTACATTTCTGTTGCCACAGTTTGGATGTGTTTAAAATAACTTTACCCATATGCACCAGTCACATGTTAGAGTAGAAAAGGGTCCAATCCAAACTGTTGCTATGACATTAACACACAACTGCCTTGAATATTATTATAAGCTTAAACGTAAAGAGGTTTTCATTACAAATACTTTTGGCAGTATAGTGTATTACTTTACACAGTGAATGCCAATTTAAATGGGATTGGCAGGTTATTTAAGCGTACAATGAGTTTGTACGTGACATAGTTGCTAGGACTCTCAAAATTTGCAAAATTTAACGCCGTTGCCGTTGAACTTGTCCAGATTTGGTTTATGCCAAACTGCTGGTTCAATCCTTCTTGGTCGTGAAGGCACGCTTCTGTCCCTGAACCTCTTCTGGGATTTTTTGACTGATTCTGGATGGCCTATTCATCATATCATGTATTTCAAAGATAAAGAGTTAAGATGTCTCCCCCTGCTGGACACTTGCACCTGTTGCGGGCCTGAAATGGGAACGAACGATGCTAAACTTAACACACTGCAGTCATATAAGCGGGGTTACAGTACTAAAGCTTTTATCCATAACTCCTAAATGTTATGTGACATTATTAGGCACTACCAAAAAAAAAAAGGGAGTATAAAGGGGATTTCTAAATGTTTATATCAATTGAATCCGTGCAGAAGGAGACAGAAGAGCAGCAGTGAAACAGTGACATGTGGTGAAGCTGCGTATCTATCCACAGAGCTATACACATTCATGGTTGTGTCCAGTCTGGGCAGAGGACAGGAATTATAATTGACTCCGATGGTCGACATGCCTTCAGTGGCCAGCAGCACTCCAGAGAAGGTGATGGTTCTGGAGACAGTGCTAGCCCACGCACAACTGTCTGGGCGCTGCTTGATCCAGACCCGGTCGCCCTGTTTCAGAGTGTCCACGAAGTAACACGTGTTCAGGGTCGTGTCTCCACCAGTCACCTGAAAACACCCAGCAGACAAGAAACAAATGGATAACAGAGTATCTTGTCATTTTTAGAAACAGTCCATGTTGAGCATAAAATTCTGCAAATTCCTGCGATGATTATTTGGTGACAGTGGACGTTAATGGAGATGGATCTGCTACGTTTCATGAAGCTTAGTCAAGATAGGTTTTTAATTGGACTGGGCCGTTTAACTGGTCGGTCTTTGTCACATTTGGCTAATTGTGCGTCCTCCACTCCTCGCTTGCACCAGAAGTTATTTTTCATGTGCCATCATTACCGCTGTCCCCTAAGCTCTTAATACTACAATCTAGAGAAGATGGAGGAGACATGAGCGAGGATACACCGGAGCTTCATAGACAGAAGTTAAACTCACGGCAGAGGAATAAAACCCTGCCCACAGTACTGTTTACGAACGACAACAGATGTGGAAAGCTGCTGTTTGATGCAATGGTTCATCCCTTGTGAATGTTACAATAACTTAAACAAAAATCCATGAATAAAACGTTCTAGGCTGCTGGTACTCTGAATCTCTGATGACTACAAAATGTAGGACTGTTGTATTTCTGTTACAACTTTTCTATAATACACTTAAAAAGCAGAGGGATTCACAACGTCATTCCGAAGAAGCAGCACAGCAAACAAAACTCATATAGATAGATAGGTATGTGTGTTATTTGTTATTTGAGAACCACTGATCAAGACAAACCCTCAGGATCAGTGGGACAGGCTTTCTGTGAGATTTACACAACTCAATCTCCAGAAAAATCTCAAATTAACTTCACATTTTGTGATCCAGCTCCTCTCTCCTCATTCTTCTTTCCTGTCTCGTCTCAGGGTCTCTTCTGTGGGCGGGACTGAGATGTGAGGGAAGTGAGGGAATTGAGGATGCAAAATAAATCAAATGAGAGCCACTCGTGAATGCAGCATAAGCTACGCTAGACTAGAGCTTTTTCTTTTGACTTATTAAGTGAGACACCAAAACAATGGCAAAGAAGTTTAGCCAAAGTAAGGTCTCTTTGCCAGACTAAAAATACTTCATGTAATCACAGGCCTTTGTCTTTTTCAGTATGTGTTTACTTGTGTAAATCCCTCTGGAGCTTAGGTAGATTAACCTTAGCCACACAAAGCCGTATAAGTATAAGTGCACATATCACAATATCCAGATTTGTTAGTGTAACTAAAAGAAGTCCAGATTACTGCCAGATTATTTATTTTATCTTTAAATCAAACTAAGGAAATTATCTACATGACTCTTGTGGCATGAAAACATACAGTAACATATTTGTTGTTGTTACCTGTGCGTGGCAGAGACTCTTTGAGACCTTGTTGACCATAAAGTACCACCCGTTGTTGAAGCCCCCCCGACACAGCTGTGCAGCGAACACAAACTGGTAGATCCCAGCCACTGGTGCTGTGAAGACTCCGGTGCTGTTGTCGTAGCCTGAGCCCTGGTTCACCAGCACCTGACCGAAGATGATGGGGTTGAATTCAATCTCCCTCAGCTGGCCCTGGAAAGCAGTGTAAAAGACAACAGCACGCCCTGGGACACAGACACACACCTTTGTCAAAAGACCAGAAATGTTAACAGCTCATTTTCATTTAGTTAACAATTGAGTAGTTGAGCTTAATATATTGAAATTATGTGTATTCTTTGCCATGTTTTCCCAAAACTCCAACAATGTTGTCATTTCCATAACACACCAATAACTGTTTTTTTAATCAAAATATGAATACACTTTGTGTTTTCACATTATAGACTGGAGTATATATATATACACACCCCTTATAACACTATAATTTTCTTTATTTTGATGGAAATGGCACTGACCCTAAGGGACAAGTGTTCTTTTTTTTTAAACTACATTTCATCAATGGTATATGGAGGGAGGGTAAAACATACCCTGATTTGCTGCTGCTGCCTGAATGGGCACCTTCAAAAAAAAGCAAATAGTATCATGTTCTAACAAAGCTTCAATATGAAAGAGTCTATTTCCAGGTTACTCACAAATTTGACTGGAGACGCCCCAACCAAAGTAGTGATCAACAGCAGCGTTACTTTAACCTCACATGAACCCATCTGTGACAAAAGAAACTACAAGTGTATAAAAAAGACACAGCTTAAGTCCAGACAAAGAAAGACAGAAAGACATGGACTTACTTTGTTGTTGCTCATGGTGCAGCTGGTGGTTCATTTAAGCCCAAGTGAAGTGGCTCTGTGCCCAATGGGCAAAGTCCCCCACTATTGACTAACTTGTCACACCAACATAGTGCCCCCATAAACAGTATATAGAAAATACATAATAATTGCAGGCTAATATTCACCACTCTGACTGGTACGTGACATAAAGGCTGTTTAAGGCTTTGCTCACACTAATGCAATTCATTTTAATAGAATTTAAATCAACATGTGCAAGCATTTTAGAAACTTATAAATGTTGAAATATTATATATTCTGAAAGTGTTTGCAAAGGTCAAGTACTTAAGACAAGTACCTGGTTGCTGATTGGATGAACCACCGGTGATTTTTGTACAATCAGAAATGTAATAATGCCATATTATTTACATTAGTAAAGGTGAAACAATTGCTTTGCTGTCAGATCCAAAACATGCCCATTTTTGCCCCACTGTTAGTCCAAATAGTGGGTCTGAAGAAATCACATCAAGTATTAACAGGTCAAGGTGGATTTAGATTAGGATTTTAGTTTGAGAACTCAAATCTTGTCAGAATACAGCTTTTGTGGAAGATAAGTCAAGGATACCTTGGTCAAATACTTTTTTATTTCACATTATGTGTGTGTACATTTATTTAGCTCAGTCACTCCTGAAGCCCTTATTTTTAATTTTTAATCTGAATTAATCAGTGTTATCCATCATCCTCTTGTCTGACTGTCCAGTTCTAAACCAACAACAGATTTTGAAAGAATTTCCTCAGAAACATCTGCAAAGAACAGTGCACTTGCTCCATGGACTGAAATTGTTGCACATTAAAAAAAGTCAATTAGGGCACAGTTTGCATTGTCTTTTTCAAATGCATGTACACCTCATTTCTCCTCCAGCACACTTATACTCTGAAGAGCTAGCAGTTGTTCCCTTATGTAAGCAATACAGCAGCTATTCAAAGCATTCTCCCGATGCAGTGTCCATAAGTTTTCAAGGTTGCCAGATAAACCGACTGCCAAGAGCTTCTAGCCAAACCATTAGCAACAACCACAAAAACACAAATTAAAGAAAAAGTTCAGTACAGCAAATACTGATGGTTAAGATGTATATATTTAAAAGTGGATACTAAAGATAAAATTGCATGCAAAAAAATATCTCCATGATTTGACGTCAGATGACCGTTTAATAACCTGGCATTAGGAATAACGCAGGGAGTGATATATGTGTGTCATAACAAACTCTCTTCTAAGAAAAAAAATTAAAAAGATATTTATTTCTCATAGTTTTTTCTTGTGACGCTTGCCAAGTCTGTTTGAGCACAAAGTCTTCAGCTGGGTATTAGCATCACCAGCTAGCCACTTTTGTATTCATTTATATTCATTTTCATCTTCACGTGTCCATTACAAATAGTGTGATGTCCCTTTTTGGTTGATTCTTTCATGTTTTAGGACGGAGGACTTTGTGTCTGTGTGTGTGAATCAGTGTCCCAGTTCCTGCCACTGTTTCTCTTCCTGTTCCTCTCAGCCATAACCAAGGCAGCCACCACAGTGACAATGACGGTGACGGTGATGACCAGGACGGTGGCGGTCTCGGCCACACACAGCCGACTGTCCACCCAGGCCAGAGAGGCCCCGGCCAGCGGCGGCGGCTCATGACACGTCACGTTACGGTAGTCGTCAATGTGGAGGTGCCGAACGTATAAGATCTTACTGAAGACGCGATGCAGCTCACAGTCACAGCTCCATGGGTTACCTGGCAACCAAAAAGATAGTGGAGGATGATTTCAATAGTTATCTTTGTCAAAACTGGTTTTACAGACAATTTGAAATAGATTTAGAGGAATTTGAAGTTGCTTTCATGAACTGTAACTAGATGTCACCGTCCAGAAAACTAAAAAAAAGTATTCTGCCAGACGGGCTACAGAAGGTGTCGGGGGAGATGGAAGTCTGGGCATATTAACAAATCTTCTAAAAGTCTATGGTGACCATATTTTCAAACCAAAAAATTGTGACACTTTAAATTTTCTGAAATCCAACCACAGTGCATTAACAATTGAAAAATAGAGTCTCCAGAAATCATTTCAACACCAATAATCATTAAAAACATGAATTGATTGCATTGATTAGTGTTAACATTTTTTACATTTATTCCAGCATATTCATTACCCTGTACTTTTCCCAGACAGATGTATTGTTCCTGGAGCTTGTTTGTCAATCAGGACTTTCTTTTTGGCTGATGACAGGTCAAACTGTGAACACTGGAGAATGATAGCTTAGCAATAGCCTTGCGCTTAAGAACCTAAATGGACCAATCTACAGACCTGAAGAACACTGTTTATCTTTTTCAGTTGGTTAATATTGCCGTTGCCATGGTAACATTGTGATTGACACACAGACAGTCTTTGCACATTGCACTGCTTTGGCTTTATGAGTGGGTAAAAAATCAGGACTTTCAGGACAGTAAGAGGACAAAATCGTGGAATTTAAATGTTTTTGGAGATATCTGATGGGACATGGGACAAGGGGCTTAAAATCAGTACTGTCCTGGTAAAATCAGGACATGTGGTCACCCTATACAAGTCAGTATTGTCATTGTGGAAAAGGTGCGAACTTTTAAAGGCTATATCTATAAATTTGTAAACACTGAACACATTTCCTAAACTATATGCTTATGCTATATGCTAACTGTTTTCATCATCCCAAAAAACATCTCAGTGTTGCCGAAATGTCCATTGTCCTAATATTATATTATAAAAATATTTATTATATAGATACGTTTAATTACAAAAGACTGCACATTTCTAATGTACATATTTGTGGTATTTTTTACATAAAGGCAGACTTTGAATGAGCAGTTTTTACCAAAGTTTACCAAATAATCTAAGCCCCCACAGGTTTAACATTTATTGCTTTATATTATACAAAAAATATTGGGTTAATTTTAACTATCTGAGATCAAACCCATTAAGAAACTGTACATCATACAAAGGTTTTAAGAAAAAACACAGAGATAGTTGTAAACCTGAGAGCTGGATGTGGGTGGCTGTTGTGTGAAGGCTGATGAAGGTTTTAAACTTGAGGAGATGCAGATTGTTTCCTTCCAGAGCTAGAACGGCCAGGCTGTAGAGAGGAGCCAGAGCGTCGCTGTCGATCTGCGAGATGTTGTTGTAACTCAGCTGCAGCACCTTCCACAAAGTCAAAAGTACATGAGTTATGATTAAACAGGAACTGTACCCATAGTTCAGCAGCTTGTACCTCCAGGCCGGGAAGCATGTCCAAACTGCCCTGCTGCACCACGGTCAGTCTGTTGTTCTGCAGGTAAAGCTGTCGCAGTCTGGAGAGGCCCCTGAACACACCGGGGCCCACAGTCTCCAACTGGTTAAAGCTTAAGTCCAGCTTCTCCAAGTTGTCCAGATGCTCAAAGCTGCACAGCACAGTGACAGAATGGAAGGCTTTAGATTAACCCAGAAATCAGAAGAGTAATTCACATTAAAAGTATAGTCTCCATCTTAAACTCTGAGGGGTTGGTTTATACTAAAAATAAAGCCATGTTTCCACCAAGTGGTACTAGAGTTCAACACTTTCTGGACTTGTTTAGTACAAATTTTATAATATTTTCTTTTGGGCGTATGATTTAAAAAATTTTTTTTTATCATAAGACAAGATTCAGTTGAGACAACATTGCCATTTTACCTTTTCATTCTCATTTTCACTCAAGTAAGGATTGTTTACTTTCCAGTCAAGTGGTATTTTGGGAGGATCCTCAAAAAGCATGCTGCACCACCTTCTCTGATGGAAACATGCTAATCCTGGTCTAAATCTAAACTAAATCTGCCAGTCTGTTACATTTACTGTGGATTTGTGCTGCAGCTACCTGTTTGCAGGGATATATTGTAAGTTGTTGTGCTCCAGTCGCAGTTTTTTCAGAGCGGACATACTGGTGGAGAAGTCGACTGGGACAGTTGTTAGTAGGTTCCAACTGAGGTCCAGCTTTTCCAGGAAGGACAGAGAGAAAAAAGCCTGCGGGGATAGAACAACCTGCTCATTACTGTGAGCCAGATGGACACCAGACTTTACAACATTTCCACGCATCTTTTTTTAAATGAGTTATCTTTAATCTCTTTAATCCTTTCACTTTTTCCTGACTGCAAACCTTCTGCAGAACATTTTTGTTTATTAATGTAAAAAGTAAAAAGTACACAGGCATACTGCTACTTCTTTTACTTCTTAACCCCAGCTAACCCCTGTTATTATTCAATCTTATTACGCCCCCATATGTCACTTGGTTTTAAACTTGTTTCATTTAAAACTTTAGAATTTTTCAGCAATTAAATTTAACATTGCAATGCAAATCAGCCTACAAAAACCTAAAGAGACCTGCCCAAGACCACTAAAATGTTCAGTGTGGTACCTGAGGCCGGAGTTCTTCTATCTGGCTAATGCTGATGTCCAACACCCGTAGGGACCACAGTCCGGTGAAGGCGTGGGTCCCAATCACCGTGATGTTGTTCCCTCCAAGCTTCAGTTGCCATGTGCCGTGAGGAAGGCCTCTGGGGACACGCATGAAGCCCTGGTCCTGACAGTCCACCAGGTTAGCGTGCTCGTAACACTCACACTTAGATGGACACAGCCGTAAACTCCCGACACATGGGGAAAGGAAAAGATGGGTGTTAAGGGAGAGGAGGAAGAAGAAGAGGAAAGGAGGAGGCATACTTCATCCAAGAAAGTTAGTGAATGAAGCTCAGGTAGAGTGGAGGTTTGGTGTTTTCTCAGCTTTCATCTGCAAAATAGGGAATTTTATTAATTTAGATAAAATAACTCTTAAATAATAATCAGTTTTACAGGATTTAAAGCAGATTTCACTTTTGTTGAAGTGTCTGCTGTTATGTTATTTAATAGCTTGTTATGATGTTATGTGCTGTGGCTAAATGAGAAACTGTTATATTACTGACTTATGCTGTTTGTAAAAAAGGGCCCTAAAAAAAGTATAACTAAAAAAAGAAAAATGATAAATGGAAAGAAAAAAATAGGTGTACACAAACCAAAGACATAGCTAACTTTGGTAACCAAGACATGTCTTGGAGATTATTGCTTTCCTATTAGACATAAAAGCTACTGAGAACATTAGCAGGGCAGCAGTTTCTGGGGCTATCACTGTCAAAATAAAAAATAATAAAACATTTTAAGAGTTCCATGTATGTGTGTAAAAATAGATATTTTGTCAATGCACAAGCAGCTAAAATACAGATGCATTTTTGCCATGTCATATTAAAATGAGATAAAATGTTAACTGTTTCTTTACATGTAAAAGCACTGAAACTGCTTGTTACGGTTTATATATTGTGATCATTTTGCATTATTTTCCATAGACGCTACATATCACTTTTCCAATCCAGTCCCCGCAAAAATAATAATAATTTAAAAAAAATCCCGTCTATAAATGACATACACTAATCTACTTCAATCTGATTTGTATTTCTTTTGTGTTTGTTAAATGAAACAGCGGTTGTCATCCGATTTATCTTTCTATTTTTGACCAAATGTAATTACATAATCGGTCATTAAAAGCAGAACAACCGACAGGATTACATTCGGTGAGTCTGTCTGATAGCACACAATCTATCCATATACATTCATATTTAAAGAAAATATAATATCTCTTGTCCAATTCTGACCAGAATACCTGTGTAAAGCAGGCTTGGGTTAAATAATTAAAAATGAATCTGCCCATTTCAAACATTAGTAAATTTAGTTTGATGAAGCACAGCTACATAATGTTATCCTTAGCCATGCTGCAGCAGCTAAATGCTAACGCTACGGAGACTTTTGTCAGAAGCTAACGATGGATGAGAGTTTATACAGTTGCTAACTTTAAAAAGTCAATTTAAAGTTTGACAAGAAGAGGACGAAAAGATAATGTTTTAGCATAATTTAATTCCATGAATTTATTTGGTTTCGGAGAGATTAAGGTTGGTAAAGCAGAACATCTGTGTTAGCTCGTTGTGTACCCCTTAGCTGTTAGCAATGACTAGTAGCACTTATTTTTGATTCCCTTTGTGCCATTATAGCATTCAGTATTGCTATTTGTTAAATTTACAGGATACATTTATATGGAAAATATGAATGAAATAAATAAAAATAAAAATGGCTTTAAAAAGCTAATTTATGGACTTCCTAAGCACCGTTTTTCATTTATTACGATATAAATTATATTAGATTTGTTTATTAACTGCACAATCAGAATTCCTTTATTTATCCCTTATTTTATCCTTTATTTATGTTACAGACATCACCAAACGAAAGATAAAAGATAACAGAAATGTAATAAATATGTATAAATATCAAAATACGGTACCCAAAATCTAAAAATACCTCAGTAAAAATAAACAAGAATTAAAAAAAAATATAATAAATAAATTAAAAAAAAACAATCTCTTTTAAAAATATAACAAAGAAATGTCACTCTCAAAAAATATTAACATATCAATACAAATGTACATGGTTAGGGTGCATAAACAGTGTATAATGTCTGTGTGTTAGTGAGAGAAGAAGATTAAATAATTGGTTATTAATTGGAATTGAGGTAGTAAAAGTGCAAATACACCACCACATTTTACTATTGTATGTTGGATGTATAGCACAAGCCCCGCCCCTTGTCTATAAATAAATGACTCACCTGTTCTGCTAAACAAGAAGCCAGCAGTTTCCTTCCTGCACAAGAAACCTCTGCATCTGTGTGACTTATTCATGCCTCTTGAATGAGTGAAGGGCAGAGAGACAAAGCCTGACTTATGATGATGATGATGGAGCCTCAGAGTGCAGTCGCCGATGTCAATAATCCTCTAATCCGCTCCACTCACCAAATGTTCCTGCTCATGCACTAAACTCTTGACAGCTTGTCTCCCGATTTCATTATCTCTCTGTGTCCTTCTGCTAACCTAGAGTCTTGGAATTCCTCAGTCACTATTCCTTCTTTTTACATTGTGCAGAGGTTGGTAGTGTCTTCAGGTGGATTTGTGACTAGTATGAGAGCATATAGGTGCAGTAAGAGTCATGTCTGTTGTAAAATCAAGTTCTGAGGTAAGTGTGAAGCAATAACAAATAAATTTGACATACATATTTGTTATGTATGGGGAGGACTGAACTTTATAATGGCATTCATGAAAAATATGAGGAAAATAAAAGAGCAAACCAAAGCTACACACCCCGACTTAAAATCACACCTTCAGCACATTTACTGTGCGTTGTTACTGTGCTATCAGTGAATTGCTTATTATTTTATTACAATAAACACTATAAAGAGGACAAGTGGGACGTTAAAATTTCACTCAAAATGACCACTCTTGTTTTATGTAACATGTGTGTCACCAAAAAATATTAAAGCTATATCAAAGTTTATCCAGGATGAAACATTTGATGTAGAAATGACATGAGATTGTCAGTGTAACCAAAACCAAAACATAAAAATTACATTACATTTCATTATTTATCTTTCTGTATCATCTATTGGATGGTTCTTCCTCGTATTTATTTATTCATTTGTTTTTATTTTTTGGTCAGCATGTTTTTATCTACCTTACACTTATTTTATACGAGATAAATTGGTAAAAAAAACAAAAAAAAACCAACTTTCTTGTACACGGTCTTTGGACGGTAACTACACAGCACCCTCTGGTGGTCATGCGTGTTAGATATGGACAATCGTGGAATATCCTTCTTTAAACAAAGACGGAAAAATTATGCAAGCTTTCATTTTACTTCACTATAATACACTGATGTCTTGTTTTTATTTCTTTATTTTACTACAAAGACGAGAAGCATAATAGTGCTAAAAAAGTGGAATATGTCTAACCGTTATGACGTATGACTGTACGTAGCAGTCCCGGAAGTAGTTCTTCCGGGACTACATCCGTGTGGTATTTGTTTACATTGCATTGCGATTCTTCAGTTGCTTTAAATCATGTCAGACTCATTTTGCCAAATTCCCTCTGTATTTGACTGTCCTGGTGCTGAAGACGAGACGTACCAAAATCGTTTTGCGTCGAGTTAGCTTACTCCACTGCTAACGCATTAGCCACAGGTGAGTGCTAACTGTCACACTGTGTACCTTCACGTGTGCGTAGAAAACAAAAGAGTTCTACAAACTTTTAGAAAAGGTCTATTTTACCTGAAACAGTCAGTTACAGAGGGATGCAACGTATAGTTAAAGTATATCGAATATAAAATAGAAATAAAGCTGCAGGAAAGTAAAACAAGCTTTAAATACAAATGTGGTCTACTCAAGCATCTTCTAATTTATATGATGTGTGCATCAGAGCCAGCTTACATGAGTTTATCCAGTTAAAGTTCTTCTATGTAATATTCACTTAATACAATATCTTCCAGGCATTAAACAAAAATCTAAAAGTACAATTGTAAGTGAGCAATCTAAAATGAGTTAACCTGAACTCCCTGATGAACTGTGTCTCATAAACTAAGCTAACCTGCATTCACCCTATTTATGTGCTAGTTTTTCCACACAATTCACTGTGACTGCTGAGTAAAGAGGGTCATCATGGCAGAGGCAGGGGCCCACCTGACCAGCACTGTGGCCCATGAGCAGCCGTCCATCTTTGAGGTCCTGGCTCAGGAGTCTCTGATCGAGGCAGTGAGGCCCGCTCTGAGGCACGCAGTCAAGGTAAGCATCAGCCTAATTTGGTTGGATTACAGATATTCTTTAGGATTACCTTGAATAGTATGTTATTTGGACATCATTATAATTATTAACACTAGAAATTAGTTTGTCAGATTTGTTGTGTGTGGAGCGGTATCACCAAAGCATAGCTCAGTTTTTCACTTCTCTGTCCACCATTGTTGTCTCCAGGTCCTGGCTGAGTCCAACCCGTCTCGCTATGGCTTCCTGTGGAGGCGCTTTGATGAGCTCTACCTGCTGCTGGATGTGCTCCTCCAGAACCACTTTCTGTCCCACTGCAGCGCATCCTTCTCTGAAAACTTCTACGGTCTGAAGAGGGTCTCGGGGGGTCGCGGTGGTCAGTTGGGTCTGAACAGGAAGTCCCACTGGCGCTCTCTCCTCCTGCTGTGCCTGGTGCCGTATCTGCGGGCCAAACTGGAGGCCACACTGGCGCAGCAGCGGGACGAGGAGGACTTCTCCATCCGGTTGGGACAGAGTAAGATCCAGCGGATGTACCGGGCGGCTGTGGCTGCATATCCCTACATCAGCTCAGCCTGGCAGGCTCTGGTCTTCTGCCAGCAGCTGCTCTTTGTGTTCGGTGTAGCCAAGACTCACAGCCCGCTGCTGTGGCTCGCCAGGGTCAGACTGGCCCGACTCAACGCTCAAGACATTAGAGACATGGAGCTGAGGGGGAAGACCAGCAGCCGGCCTGCAGGAGGGAGGTAATGTGGAATGGCTTTTAATACATTACTTCACACATCTACAGGGACATATGGTTTATTGTCCTGCCAGATTCACTTTTACTGACGGTGAAACTGGTTTTGTGGTAATAAATTTAATCAACTAGTTAAACAGAATTGCTTTCATAAAGAAAATATAAGACCCCAAAACACATCTGTTGGCTTGATACAGTAGTAGCAAGTAGGAGTTAAGTGACAAAAAGTTATTGTTTTTACATTTTTGAAAATCATAACTTTATATTTATTATTAATCAAAATATGAACCACAGAGATACAGGAACTTATGAGGGATTTCAAGTATGGTTGGAATATTGAGCCTGTGAATGTTTTAAGAGAGTGTCAGATGGTAAAGCCTGACTCGTGTGTCCACAGCCTGGTCCACAGAGCGTGGCACCTGATGTCCCAGGCCACGAGGGGCCTCGCTGTGTCCCTGTCCACATCACTGTCCCTGGGCGTCTTCTTCCTGCAGTTCCTGGAGTGGTGGTACTCTTCAGACAACCAGGACACAGTGAAGACCCTCACCTCTCTGCCCACACCTCCACCCCCTCCACCTGCAGCAGGACTCAGCCAATCACAGCGCAGACTCCACAGAGTTTGACCTAAAGACATGTCCTCTGTGTCGCAGGCTGCGTACGAACTCCACTGTGCTGTCCACCTCAGGCTTTGTGTTCTGTTACCGCTGCGTGTACACGTATGTGAAGGCCAACCACCGCTGCCCTGTGACGGGTTACCCCAGTGAACTGCAGCACCTCATCAAGATCTACTCTCCAGAGAGCTAATGGGACTAGTGTCAAGTAGAAAACAGTGCAGACTTTAGCAACTCTTGTACACCGTACAAGGCTTTTTTTTAAATTTCAGAAATATTTTGTATTTTTGCAGCAAAATTATGTTTTAATAATATGTATTATTGACAAATTTACTAGTATAAATAAAAATATGTCATATTTCACATATAGTTGTGGCATTTCTTTGAATAGATTTTTTTTGTTAATTGCTATGACATGTAACAAATCAGTTATAGAATCTTCCCATCCACATATTTTGTGTGCAATTTACTTCAGTCTATACAATATTTTAGTACAGACAGAATTAAGGCGTGTTTCTAAGTCACTCAAGCCACCAAAGACCAGTCCATACAGTTCATAAACATAAACTTGATTTGTGATAAATGCATGTTGGTCTATACCTCACATTAACCCTGCTCTAGACCAAGCTAAACTTACTTCAAAAGTTTCAATAGTGATGTGCTTGAGTAGTGTTGCCTGCTCCATGGAACAGAAGCTCATCGGGTTAGTTCGATCCATGAAATAAATCACCAGAGTCCAAGTCTAAGTAATCATCAAAAGTACAAAGTACAAGCTCTCGCCACCTGTGACCTAGAAAGGATAAGTGTTGCAAAATGATTTAATCAATAATTTAAGAGAATTTAATTACATATATTACAATTTAGTTTTGACACATGAAAAAATAAAATAAAATTGAACAACTAAACTAAGCCTCAAAATGTCCCTCTGAACTTTTTTAGTTGTTTTAAAATGTCCTGTGAGTAAGTGCTTTTGCAAATTTTTCCAGAATACCTGGATCTTACCTGGAACAGGCAGTTATTTACAATTTACCGCATGTTATAAGAGTTTAATTTATTGTTATAACAGTTCAAAATGAAGAAAAACACGAATGTTAACTGTGTTGAAACTGTCCAAGATATGTTGTTTTTTAATGAATCAATTATGAAAGACAGAAGAAATTGTAACAGCTTATCAGTGAATTGCTTTATTGAGTTTTCAGACAAATTTAACAACAGGCCCACTTAAAAAAACAAAACAAAAAAAACAAACAAAGAAACGGATATTCAGGATCAACGTCACAACAATACAGCGAGAGTAATAAAAAGGGTTTCTTAAAATGTCCACGAACCCCTGAAATGAATTTGAGTGAAGAATCACCTTCCCTTTAAGCTCCTGACTGTAGCTGAATCAACACAATCCAACAACAGAAAGCCGAGACAAGAAAACGGGCTGAAACTTCCAAAAGGGACAAGTATCGTTGTCAATAATAGTCACAGTAATAGATTGCTCCAATAGCGTGTATTGCACATGTGTACACATATATGCACTTATATACATGTGAGTCAGCGAGAACTAGACACATGTCGTATTGTTGCAACAGGAAAGCATCGGGATAAAAACGACAGCACGGACAGAGCATAGTCAGGAATGTGCTTGTGATCATCTCCAAAAACAAAAACACCGCTCGAGTTTTCAGTCACAAACCAGACGACAGAGAACTCCTCAGAAGGAGGTAAAAGAAGGGGGCGAAGGTGACAGTCACACCGATACCAGACCTCCTCCTGAGTCCCGTCCGAAAAAAATACCCCGTGAGACTCCTGGAAACCCCCCGCCTCAGAGCTGGACACCATATTTACACCACAGTATCAAACATATCAAGAAATATACAGTATTCGCTCGTGTAGCAAAAGAGTCCAAATGTGTGAAAAGTGTGCGTTTCGCTGAAGTGTGTGGCTCGTAGAAGACGTCTCTGAACTGGGGAGCACACAAAACACCATCGCTCTGACAAGTACGTTCAACTACACTAGTCTGCAGTGTATGTTTATGAGAAGGAATCCATCCATAAAAATATGATTTTCCAATTAAAGTATAAGTAATTGTTTTTATATATTTATCACTTTCTCAAAATCTCAAATTAGTAAAGTTTCCACTCAGTTTTTCTACATAATGACTTAGTGATTCTGTCTGTCAGTGTCTCTGAGTGACAGTCATGTAAAAGTAAAAAATAAATAAGTAAAATTTAAAGTCAAAATCTTGACTCAAGACTTCTCTGACTTCTTAAGGAAATAAAAAAAATAAATAAATAAAAATGAATTGAACTGGATTTTTAACCAAAAAGCGCATGTGTTTTGATTCACAAAGTCATTATTTAAAAACAAAAGCAGAATTTTGAGTTAACATTCTTTTAGTAATGCTTTTGAATAACTCACACTATTAGTTGAGTATTTGTAACAACTTAATCAATTCTTCATTCATCATTTACGAAGCATTAATCCAACATTAATAATTACAGTTACATTAAAACATTGTTATTAATGTTTTAGTCTTAACAATAAACCCATGTATAATTATACATATATTTTAATGTCTCTAAATAGTTAATTAATTGTTAATTACACATCTATTAATGCTTAGCTGTTTTATTGTGTGAGTTATTAAGTGTTACCTTATTTATTTTAAAATTTTGAGATACTTCTTTAACATAACTATTATTTTAAGAAAGATCATTTCAAACTTCTAGGTCAAGTCTTTGGTTGCTCTTATTTTGAAGTCAGTGGTTGTCATTTTGACAGTGATCCTCAATATTTGGACATATTTTTATTGTATTTTTAGCGCAAACAAATATCTGATTTTAGTACTTGTGGGGACTTTATTAAGGCACTACCACTTTACAATTATGTAGTAAACCATTTGTAAGTCAATAATAAGGTCTTATAACACATTAAAAAAGGGAAATGGTGATGATCTCTTGCCAAATGTTGAACCCACAGAAATCCGAGTAACTTTTAAGAAATTAGGCTCAACAACATACATACTGTTTACCACTTAATTACCCATTTAAAACCATTTACAAAATCTGTTATAATCAGCCTCTCAAAGTGGTAACATTAAGGCTTTTAACTGTCAATTCATACCATCAACTGAGTCTGCAAACCTCACCAAATTTTCCTCTAAAATCAGTCCACTCCCCAGTTCAAAGCTTCTACTGACCACAAATGGGACAAAATGGCCTTAGGTTTTACATTAGTACAAAAAGACTACACTGAACTTTCTGGAAACGCCGGCTTCAAGAATTCACTGCTTATTTTTTCCATCTATTCCACCTGAAAGACAGCACATGCACACAGTTCCATCTGCCTTTCTCAGTTTTGAGGTCACGGGTACCGTTGCTGTGTTGCTCTGAACAGACGAGGCCCAGAGGGAGCGGCGTTAGCGTCGGCACAAAATGAGTTTGTGAGGTTGCATCCGGCAAAATGAGCTTACTGACGTCAAAGTGTTTGGGATGACAAATGTAGGTAATAGAGTGTAGTCCTGCGGAGTAGCGGGTAACCGGATGTTAAGAGGCGAAAGCAATTTGTGAAACTCAACGGAAAGAAAGAGAATTGAGTTTCTATAATGAAGTCTATTCGTGTTTGCAGCCTTGAATGAACCAATTTGCGGCTTTTCTTAGCTCGTATGTCACCGCGTCCTCAAAATAAGCAGCCGTTGTTTGTCAGTGTGACTTCTCAGAACAGTCTTTGTCAGCCTTAAAGCTCTCGAAGATATGCACCAAATTAAATTCAAACTGTTTTATTCAAATCATTTTCTCATAAAAAGTCTCTCCCGTGGACGGATTTTGGTGAGTTTTTTCTAGAGCCCTGTCCAGGAATGTCAATATTTGTTACAGCAAGATTGATGATGAAATATTAGCTTGCCTCACATTGTGAAAACATGAGAGGTCAGTATGGCTGCAGTTCCCGCCAGAGCATCAGGTTAACTACCTGAAAACGTGTGTGTGCTGTCAGCGAATGGGTAGAGAACATTAGCATAGTGGCTCAAAGTTTAGCTGCTATGTTTACATGAGTATTTAGGCCTCACCGGCTAAATGCTACATGCTAAAAGTCACTTGATGTTT
Organism: Rhyacichthys aspro; assembly: GCA_036850595.1. NCBI lineage: Eukaryota > Metazoa > Chordata > Actinopteri > Gobiiformes > Rhyacichthyidae > Rhyacichthys > Rhyacichthys aspro. Next base: position 6,291,586 of record CM072155.1, read on the forward strand.
AGGACTAGGCCCAATAACCCCACACCACATGGAGGATAAAGAGTTCTAGATTGTTTTAGGACCTGTGCTTCCTCATCAAAGACTGTTAAACTGAGATCGAAATTAGCATACGCATCGCTAACGCCGCTAAAACTCATGTGGTCATTGTTGACATTGTTCAAATGCATATTAAGTGTAATAGGTACACATATGGCTTGAGGGCTGTGCAAAAAATGTGCAAAAATTACATGATGGCTATAGTTTTGTAGCGTTCTTGCGCCATCTTTTCATGGGAAACAACGCAACAGCCAACATACTTGAAGTTGTAAACACAAGACAACGTTTCTAGTGATTCTTTTGGGTAAAATGTAGTGTAAAACCGTTTAGTTGTCTGTTACATTGAACACAATTACAGTTAAGGCTATATTTGGATTTTAAAGTGTTAGTTTTTTTAAATCTGCAGTTGACCTGATCCTCTGGTGGGACTTTATCGCAGCGTTCTGAACATAACAGACCCTAATGTGATCTGATAAAGCCCATTAAACCTCACTGTAAGTGTTTCTTTACCTTTACTGACTCAGACTGAGCCTTTAATGAATTCTTGCTGTAACATTTCCAAGCGCAGTTGCGTGGCACGTGGACAGGAAGTGGGCCGAGGACAGCGATGTGTGTCGGGGCTAACGAACATGATACGAGTCTGGGTCAGACACACAACACACTCCAGTTACAGTGGATCCGACCTGGACCACCACCAAACGTCATCACCGGACCGGGCTATTCCCCTGTCGTGACCTTTGACATTAAAAATATAGTCCAATATTGAGTAAAAGGGTTCTGTGATTGTTAACAGTTTATATTCATTAGCACACTTCCAGTTTGGAGCAGACAGGAGAAAACAAACCACCCAAAATAAACAGGATTATTTGGGAAATGGACTGACTGATTGTTATATGTGTGCTGTCAGTGGGTGGGTAGAGTACAACGTTATTTAGTCACTGGATGCTTGTAGAAAGTATCTCTCTTATCTAATCTCTTTAATGTGGTTGTCTAAACACAAATATAGTTATATACTGTCAAAATATCCTCTCATTTAAATAGATGTTTAAAATAGTTTCATGTGATCAATTTTGGGTGTTAAAAAGACATTTTCTTAATTGTCCCATTACAGCAGTACCTAGTTTTGTCCCTTTGTCGTTGCTCCTGTCTGCTTCTCCAAACCGGGAGTACACCTACAACTCTACTGTAGGTAAAGTGTTAATTACACACAAGCTGCTCCCAGAACCCTGTTTACAAAATACTGAACTATCCCTTTAAAAGCCACTTGTATGTAGTTGCTGGTGTTGGCCAGTGGAGGGCAGTGTGCCTTCTTGGTCCTGCCAAAGGAACTGGACAACTGCTCAACTCCATCAACAACCCCCAGCTGTTCTCAACATCTGTAAACAAACAAAGAAACAAACAAACAGGTGGCCGTCTGATGCCCTCAGACTGTGTGCTTACTCCCTGTTAAACAGCCAAGCCTTTAAACAACACATCTGCAAATAGAATATATTCAGAAATCCAATCTGATTGGATAAAACACTGTTTACACATATTTATAGATATTCAGAATAGCATGTTTTCCTTTTTATACAAAAAGAGAAAGTAGTGTTTTCATGATGACGTATGTACAGATATAGAAAAGTGACCACACTATTGTCTCGTGTGACGTGGGCAACGGGACAGGACGCAGTATTTACACCAAATGGGAATATTACAAGAAAAAGGAGGGATGTAGTGCTTCTGCTGCCACAGTCCTCTACAAAGAAGAGGGCAGGGCCATGGTCACATGACACTAACCCAGAGGAGAGACAGGACAGAGAGAGTGAGTGACACAACCACTGCCTGGATCCTGAGACACCCTCACCACGAGAGACGCCACAAAACGCTCCAGGAATATTAGCCTCTTATTACTGAGCAGGGTTAGGTTTATGTTTCCCAATCAATTATTATTACAAGTTATTATACTAGTAAATAGGACTTATTTTCATGTAATGTGCCTGTAGTGTATTCTCATTTGAGCTGAATTAAAGGTGCATTGCGTAGAATGTTGTAGTATATAGTTTAACATTAGTTCAACAATAAAAAAGAAAAAAAAAAACCCTTTCAAAGTGGTCTGTGTTGGAAAATTCCACTTAATAAACAGTGAAACTTATTGCAACTGAACTAAATGAGACTAAAATAAGATCCTACGTGGATACTTCGAGGCTAGATGCCAATTTGTTTTAACTGTTTTTTTAACATTTAGAACAATATTGTTAAATAAACAGTCCTAAATATTTAGGGTTACCTTTAATAAGGTATAATGTCTTTGTCTGGTCTTCTTTTTCTATATTATAATTTTATACAATTATATTTACAACACCAAACTGGAAACAATGAAGTGTAACACATGCGACGGATAACGCGTTTATGAAACTTTCTTGCCGAGTTATGATTATTTGCATATGATTATGTTTCACAAAAAAACAACCCTGCTGTTAATATTCAATGGAGATTTTAAATGGAGTTCCCTGGTGAGGTATGATGGCTTCACAACTGTATCTTCACTCAATTATAATGAACGATAGATTAAACACAAACATTATATTAATGTCACTCTCCTGGTTCTCTCTGTGTCTCTCTCGTGGTCATTAATGAAGAGAGAAGAACAAATTAAGGCATCAACATGAAGAAAAGATGACCGACAGTGAGCGTGTGCATCAGTTCAGGCCGAAATGGGCTGATTGATTTCTGCTGAGGTGCTCCGGCGGTGGTTTTATGTGGTTTTAAAATTCAAAGGTTTATTTCTGTGAACAAAAAAAGGCACCTAGTTCCTCGTCCTCCTCTGATCACATCATTATGTTTTTCCTTGCTCTGCCCACACGTTTCACTCAGACAGGCCACAGGACAAGTCGTCCACGCGCTGCCTGATCCAATCGCATGTCCTCCATAAAGACACGAGACAAAAGGGCACAGAGTCAAAGCATGGACCATCCCTCCTCTGGTTTACCACGGAGTTGCTAACAAGTCGTCTGCTCCTCCTCGAACCAGTACAAATATGAGGTCTGGGTGAGTTCCTGCGAACGGCGTCACAGGCCCCGCCTTCTCCCACCTCAGCCAATAAAAGTCCTCCTGCATGTGCAGCGACACACACTTAATGGAGGGAGAGGAAAGGAAGAGGAGGTGCCACAAGGAGGTGAACGTGGAGTTTGCATGTGCTTCTCGTTTGGGTTCCTCCTACAATACAGGCTCTTCTTCCATGGGCTCCTCAGTGGATCTGCACACATACATCAGTGAGGAGATCAGCATTTCAGCTCCAACTGATTAGGTACCCGAATTTTGTACGTATTGTTGTATTAGTCAATGCTATTTTTAATATTGTGGATACATTTTAAAATAACACTCTGCACATAAATGAAAGTTAAAGTTCCATAGAACCACTTCCATAAGATCTGTTCATAAACTACAGCATGTTCCAGCAGGGCTACCATAGTGCAATGCTGATGGCTGGTATCAGACGATACTTAAAGCAGAGTGAGACATCATAACAGTTTCCACAAATACTATAATCTA